>MJUU01048666.1:28802-53026 GCA_002080025.1 Modiolus philippinarum | reverse complement strand
TTACTTAGATCTGAACTCGGACGTAAACTTGAATGTAAGTCAATCATGCGGAAAATATAGGTCAAAGTGACCTAATTTTGCCTGGATGCTGACCTACCCCCAAAGATGCATGCACATGCAAGGTTAGATGATCCTACCATGTACAGTTACTGAGATATCAACTCGGACATAAAATTAAATGAAAGCCAGTCAAGCGGAAAATATAGGTCAAAGAAACCTAATTTTCCTGGAGGCTGTGAGTTAGCCCAAGATGCATCTGTACACAAAGTTTGATGACCCTACCCTTCATAGTTACCAAGATATATACCTAAATGCGGACGCGGACGCGGACACGGACGCGGACGCCGGGGGTACTCCAATAGTCCCCCTCAACTTCGTTGAGGCGAACTAAAAACTACAAAACATGTTTTAAGCTGAAAATTGCTGAAAAGGCGAGAATGGCATTTCGAATTTCCCGCGCACTTTTGGGAGAATTTGAAAATTCAGTTCAATAATAACAAATCTAAAATGCAAAATAAAGGATGATAAACAAATTATCGGGCTTTTGACAGCTGATGTATTGTAAAATATCACCCCGCTCGCCAGAATATGAAGCTTGGGGCTCGTTCGCTACGCTCACTCACCCCTTTGCTTCATATTCTGGCTCACGGGTTGATATTTTACGATATATTGCTGTCAAGAGCCCGATAATATATACTTCAATTGCCATGAGCAGTTGTTATTTGATAAATTTGTGGTATCTTTAGCGCACGTAAAGTACATAAACGATCCAAACTGTATACGGATGGATAAACGAATTTATGCAACTTTGTTATTAAATGAGCATTTCTCCTTTTAAACTTAAAATCATATAGTAGGCTGTTCTATATCTGTGACTTTGAAAATATTGCATGAAACCAGATTTCAAAAGTCATTTCAAGCAACGAGGGACAATAGTTTGAAAATCGTAATACAAAGCAGTTTTAATCAAACATATCTAAACGGATAATAACATTCAACCGAATAATAAAAGGGCACAACAAACTGGTTTGAATGAATTGGCAATGAAGAGTTATTTTTGAAAATGACACTCCCCCACTCCCCACCCCCGTTCTATGGAGCACACTTACATGTACGCCTCAAGTGACAACAATCTGGGGGTAAATCTGGCCTCTATAAATACATGTATTGGTTCACAATATCTATGTGGGTGTATATCTCTTGACAAATAATCGTGAATAAACCGCCTTTTCCTGGTTCATAATGGCAGGTTTTAGTGTTTCCCGGCGTTTACCACTTTAATATGAACCCTTTTGGGACAACCGTATATCACGCTTTCTACACTATTTGCATGCAGGATTAAAGGAGGTGGAAAGAAGATTTTTGGAGTCAAATGAATTTTTTAGCCAGTTTACTCCATATTTTGCACAAAAAAAATAGGTTTAATATAGTAGAGCAGCGGATATCGAAAAAGTCGCATATTTAACAAGTTTAAATTACCCAAGAGCCCCATGGAATTTTATTGCTAAATATCATTCATCAACATCTTAACTGTCAGAAAATGCCTGCCGTCGAGCTAAATTGTGGTCCCTTTGACGTAAAAAATGTTGATTTTTGACGTAACCCTACTTTTCAAAATACACACGGGACTACTTTGAATGAAATTTTACTGAATTCACCAGTTCTCCTCGAAACTCAATACCACAGAAACAAAATGCATGCAACAGTGAACCTAATTATGCATCAATACACGCTTGTATGTTCAAACATAACCATGAACGCCATTTTACAATTAAATTTGGTAAAATTTAAGCATAAAAAATTGATGTTTTTTAATACCCACCTTTTACTCTTTTACACATTTGTGAATAATGTCTTATATTGATTTGACACTTGTTTCATGCAACTGTTGGTATATTTGTTTACAGAATACATTATTTCTCCAAGTCAAATTTTTTATCTAAAGTTGTGTTTTTCAACTATTTTAATCCCGTATTTAAACATAGTTGTACCGAATCGGTCATGATTTTATAATTTACCGTTTTAAGAGTTTTTTTAACATTTTTTTTCCATTTGCTTGATGTATATTTTGAATTATTACTATTCTTTAATATGTGCTTCGTGTTTATACTGTTCTTATTTGCTCAGATTACAAAAAAGATAATTAACTTAAGGGTGTGTTTGTGTATTTGGTGTGCTCGTATTGTTTACGTATGAAAATGAGGACATGTACTTGTGATGTAAGACGGGTTCAAGCTCTGCTATCCTACGCAAAAACATGAAAAACAAAAGCTCTCTAATTATGAAAACAGCTACAATACAACTTACAAAATATGTGTCCTTACTTTAATTGATTACCCTAGAAAGATTTTAATTTTCATAAATCATAAAACAAACAAAAAGCTTGTGTTTAATATTCTTTATTCTTTATTCAAATACTTATAACCCATTTGGATTGTAGTACATCACATTTATAAGAACAAAACATAAAAGAATTAATGTTTACAATATAAAACAGTTATTTGTCTCCTCTCCTCAATCTTTGTGCATAAGTATACCATGAGTAGGTACCATGTTCATGCAACATTTTTGATAAATCGAAAGCTTCTTTAAGAAAAGGGTTTATATTACTATTATTTAATCTTGAAAAATATTTTAAAGACTGGATTTTTATATAATTTTCAATAGGCAGAGAATTAAGTTCTGCTCTAACAATTAAGTTTGTTGAGCTTTTCTTAATTCCTAAAACATTTTTGATAAGTTCAAATGAAACTTTTCAATGGGCGACTTATCACCAAATGCTAAAGTATCAACATCTCTATGGTTTTTAATATTATTCTAGAAGTTATTGAGTGGGGACTTGTTGACAAAACAAAATCAGTCCAACAAGATATGTACGATTGTACTTTGGTGTACATTTTCAAAGTTGAGAACCTACGTGTTTGCTTACATCGGCAAACGAATACCGAATAAAAAATGATGAAATGGGTATTCCAAAATCAAAAAATCCAAAATCACATCGTCTTTTTCTGTTTTTAACAAAGAGAACTTCCATCTTACAGAGGCTTTCAATTTTTGAACGTTTGGTAACACCTTTAAAGAAAGCATAAATTCGAGTTTTGTTTACGACATTGACATGCAATTGGTTTTTGCATATATATGACCGATTTGTTTTTACATTTATACGTCGCATATGCTTTTTATGGAAACTGTCATTGCATAGCATAAAACACTTTTCGATTTTACACATTTTTTTTCTTGACTTTGTGTTTAGTTTGAGTTTTTTCAATCTCCATGTCCCGTCAATGGACCAAGGTGTTTCCAGTTTTCTCTTTACGAATTACCTTGTATGTTTTACACATAGAAAAGAAAAGACTTGTTCAAGTGACTATTTAGCAATTCTTAACTTAACATGCATGAACCAGAGAGATTTTGCTTTACAAAAACCCTATTTTTTCTTGTATGCAAAGAGCACATAAAAGGTTTAATAACACGTAATAAAGTCCTGTACTATAAAAGTAAAACAAAGGACATATTTTTCAAAACATTAAATGTCTACGAAAGGTCCAAATGAAAGCTCTGTTCTTAGCTGATTTTGGTTTTCCATTCAGATCATATTTGGTTATTTGTTCTCGATCAGTTTTTAACACCTCTGAGTTTATGGTCTTCCAAATGTTTAGATTTTATCTGCACTGATGAGACATAAGTTGTCGGAATGACCATATGCAGTGTGTAAATTAACAGTAACTTCGGTATATTGTTATTTATATTTGTATTTTTGTGCTTTGGTGAATTTCAAACAGCAGTACAAAACGCACTTTAGTGTATTCTCAACTCGGTTTAAATACGATTCTTGTGAATTGGAAAGCCCTTTACTTAAACACAATTAGTTGACCTCAAGGTCAAAGGTGAATGTCATATGAATGTCAAATGGTACCAAATATTCAAAGTTATAGTGATACACTTATTTGCCAAATTTCTGAAAACTATGTCAAAAGATAAGCAAGTTCTAGTCCAACAAACTAAAAGTACGACTCTAAGGGTTATGAACTTTGACCTTATAATAAAGTATGTTTGGACCATGTCAGATAGCGACGACAGTCATTTTTTGAAAGAACAAATATTACACTTTTATTTAAGACAATAAAAGTCCATGGGGCTTTCAGGTAATTTAAATTTTGAAAATTGGCCTCCTCGCCGCTACACTAATACATGTACATCAGATACGTAAAGCGGGAATAGTAGCGCAGCAATATACGTAGGAGCTTGACGTACGATTTCAACAAAATACCCAGTGAAAAATGCACTTGAGCTCCATATTCTTATAAATATTCATTTTTCTGCGAATCCCTAGAAATATTCTACTTGTGTTTAACTAGACAAATAGTATCAATCGGAAATGGTCAGATTGTCTGCAAATTATTGACTGTTTCGTGTCATACCTTCATATGGCTTTCATTTGAGTCCCTTGTCATTTCAGGTGTCCTACCTTCAAATGGTTTTCATTTGAGTCCCTTGTCATTTCAGTTCAGCTAAGTGCTAATGATAATTAGATATGGATTCCAAACATATCAGTAGCTCGGAATGTAAATAATTGATGGAAATCGACATACACTAGTCAATAAATCGATTTTTCTTGCAAACAAACAAAAGGAGAAACAAAAAGATTGTGGTCTTACGAATCAAATGATAAGAGAAGACACGGAGTAATCACTAGGGGGGGTGTTATTTCCTACCATGCATATCTTGGTATACGGGGAAGTGCAGCAAAGATCTCATTTCTAAAATTTGATATTCATATTTGCACTAAGACTTATTATAATTATTTGGGTCTATTTTCACCTGATACTATCTAGTTAGTATGAAACTGTATTACCCCTCTCTCCTAATAATAAATCGAATTCATACTTTGTCTCTGAGTCGATTCCGTATTTTTTTGACTGCCATACATTATGACGTGCGTTGATTCTGGTATGGACTTGGGTAATATTCTAGTAATAATTTGGTAAGAGTTTTGGAGCCCTCAGCAGCACGTCTCCGACGAGTATAACCAGTATAACCAGAGAGTTACCCTGGAAGTAATTTGTTCTTTTTACTGTGTTTTTGACGAGCCTTTCATGGGCAATTTTATGGTCTTACATTAGAGCTCTACAGATCTAAAATCAAGAATAGTCACATCAGCTGAATAGTTTCTTCGTAAGGTCGCCATGGCTTTCTGCTTTTCAACGAGGCTTCAGATTTGAACAGGAGAATTTACCTGTTATTATGTTGTTTTCATAAAGTACTATATTTTAATTCCTTTTAACCGTAGGGGTAAAATTATTGAACACTAAATTCAGACTTTCAAGGGGTTAAAAGTTCTTCAAAGGTTGTACACCATGGTACAGATGTGAACACTAACGTAGACAAAATAATGTCAATTTGTTTATAGTACGTCTGGTTATTCATTCCTCTCAGGCATAAAGTAATCAAAAATATGTTGTCTGACGACTTGAAATTTTCAATATATGAAACATATTACTCTACGCAGGGCCACCTTACATGACCAGAATCAGAATATTTTATTACCAAATTAGTGCCCCCAGGAGGGCATGATATATCAAACATTTAAGATTGGTACAAGTACAATGCAACAGAAAACAGTATGCACAGTAAATAACAATTAATAATAGTAAAGATATTAAAAGCATACAGTTGGGTGCAGTCATAACCTCTCATCCAAGTTAACTATTCTAAGTTAACTTGAAGTTAACTTAGAGCAGACGTAGAACTGTACTAGAAACGTTCATAAAACGGCCATTTTCTAAGTGAACATAGAACAGTTCTAAAAGCAGTCATAAAATAGAGCAGTTCTAAAAATGGTCATAAGACAGAGCAGTTCTAAAAGTGGTAATAAAAACGGTCATTTTCTAAATTAACTTAGAACAGTTCTAAAAGACGCCATACGGAAGACCATGACTGCTTTTAGAACAGGTTATGACCGTTTTTAGAACAGTTCTACTCGATGTCTGCTTTTAGAACAGCTCTTCTCTATGACTGATTTTAGAAAAGTTCTTGACAATGACTGCCTTTAGAACTTTTCTAGAGCAGCTCCAGAACTGTTCTGTAACAGTTCTAAGTTAACTTAGAGCAGTCATAAGTTATCTTTGTGAGAGGTTATGACTGCACTCAACTGTATATATGCATGTTTACCGCAGCTGAACTTCATACTATGAAAAATTGAGTAATATTAATAAGCATACCCGGTGCATTTGGATAAAAAATGCATTCACATACAGAACAGAATGCAACAGGCACCATGAGACGATGCACAGTGGGGATTCTCCACCGTGCCCGTTGCAGTCTGTCTATGATGGTAACATAGGTCTAGCAATGATAGGAACAGCAACAAGTTATTAAAGGAAATAAAGATATAGTAATGAAAGGTGCCATAAAATTTATATCCTGTCCGGCCTGGTTACGACACAAGTTGTCGCCCCTGCACATATTTCAACGGGCCTGGCAGGACATCAGGACTTCACTGCGGCTACATGTCTCGTACGTTTACATGGGTCGTATAGATACAACTTTTTGTTTCACATGGGTCATTCAGTGACGCTGACCGCATTTCATTATTACACGGGTCACAGGGACTGCACTTCCTCTAATTCTATACATAAATCCAGGAAAGACGATGTACTTCCTTCTATTGCATATGTACGTATAGGTCATGGAATAACAACAAAATACCAAAATTTCAGCAAGTTTCAGTTTCGTGACACTGGCTCCCTCCCTCTCAGTACTACATGATGGACCTTAGAGATACACCAGACTTTAATTAATAATGCGGGATAATGCATTTCCTTTAATTGATTATGAACATGGGTCATGAGGTGACACTGACTTTCTTCAATTTCCATAATGTTTTTTTGTTTCATGAACGGAGTATGAATAATGTTTGTCCTCACTAGAGGGGTGTTGTTTTCGGTCACTGATTGGTAGAAATTCACTTGTGACGTCAAATTGCATGCCGTTCTCCGACTTTGCCATTGTGACGGCACGACAAAATACGACCATGTCTGATGACGTCACGCTCATAGAACACATCTATTTCAGATAAGCAGAATGGGTATTTTTTTGTCGAATGTTGCTTTCACAAGATAAATAGATTCCACAACTATATCTTATAAAAATTGACATTTCTACACACTCGATAGACAAATTTCAAAGTATTTAAAACGCTGGGAAGCCTCATGTGTAAGGGGACAGTGCATTTACTTTCATTATGAACATAGGTCATAAAGAGGACAGTGGATTTACTTTTATTGTGAAGATGGGCCATAAAGAAGACAGTGGATTCACTTTCATAGTAAGAGGACATCGAATTTCCTTTCCTTGTGAACATGTGTCACAGAGAGGACAGTGGATTCCCTTTCATTGTGAACATAGTACATGAAGAGGACAATTGATTTACTTTCATTGTGAACATGGGTCATATTTCCTTTCATTTTGAACATAGGTCATAGAGAACAGTGGATTTCCTTTCATTTTGAACATGGGTATAAAGGGGACAGTAGTTTGGTCATACAGATCCTTTTATTTTTATGGGTCAAAGCAAAGAGAAGATATATGGACTTTCTTGGGTCTCAGACAATCGGGTTATTGGATGTGGTTTGTTTCCATTGATTAATTCACTTTTTTATCCTTTTTGGGGCCATTTAGGGCTTGCTATATGGTGTGAGGTTCCTCACTGTGTTGAAGACCGTACGGTGACCCCTAGATGCTTTGTTTTGGGATATGAGTTGTTGTCTCCTTGACATTTACCCCATTTCCTTTCTTTACATTAAACATATTTTATTTGCAAAATATAAAGCAAAAGGGATTGGACATAAGTTTTACAACATTATCGAGGTCCTCTCCTTTTACTTTCTTTTTCATTCTGACCTCTTTCATTTTGTATGCGGGAAATAGAGAAGTACTGGAGTCCCCTTTGTTGATTGTATTGTGGATCGTGGAGATACACTTTTAGTCTCATTAACTATGCCAATTTTATTATACTTAAACTACATAACTGAAAAGGGTATAAACATTTTGTTTATCTCCTGAAGTGATTCTTCACAATATTATGATCACCGCGCACATAAATTATTTCAATATCTATAATTTAACTTTGATGGTAGCTTTTATACTTATTTAATCACGTATTTAGAGAATTAATGTTTTTATGAATCACTGTAATAACCCTACCATTTACTGAGACCTTGCTTGCACAATAAAACATTCTATGAATCGCGTGAGATTACCCAAAGGCTTTCGTGTTTTTAACATAAGTTCGTCTTGAAGTTTTAAATGAAATGCAAAAAATAAGGAAGTTTTACAATGTAAATGTGCAACTCTATACCTTTCTGCAACATGCTTGAAATATAATGAAACTGCATAGAGAAATATATTGCCCTGAAGTCGCGACGCTATACCCCTCATTTCAATGATACTCTGTGACTTTGAAAGGGCAATACCAAGTTAGAAAATATTTTGTCATCTTATTGTCTTATGCACCTTATTGTCCCTTTCATTCAAAAGTCAACCAATAAGGATTAAAGTAGCATTAATAAAGTAAATTAAAAAAATAGCTCTATAAGAATTAGTCTTTGTTTCGATTTTCATTTCATAATTAAGAATCAATAACGGAAAAGGAAAAGAAAACAATAAAAACAATCAAACAAACAAACACAAACAAAAAAAAACAAACAAACAAAAAGACATACAAACAAACAAAAATAAATAAAAACAAATCCCTCAAAACAAACAAACAACCCCCAAACTGTGACAAACAAAAATACCCCCAAAAGAAATAGAAAATAAAAACAAAACAAAGAGACAATACATAAAAAAATAATATTTCTCCTTTAATTTTTTTATGGTAAAGATCAGCAAGGTGGAATGTGATAATATTTAACACGATATAAAGTATTTCAATTTGTTCAATAAAATTATCTGGAAATTCAAAGAAAGACGGCTCTTTTACTATCGGTAATGGACTTAATTCTGCTGATATCTAATAAATATTGCCGAATATGAAGGAATTTTCTTCTTATCTAAAGATATAGAATTTATCGGAAATGTAAAATCTGTGAAGATGAGTTTTACAACATGCAACTTGTATATTCTTTTATTTTATTTATTTTTTTTTTTGTTATCAAAATCAATACAAGAAAGACTAAATTCTCATTCTATGACATACTTAAACAAATATTTATAATGACAAACCCTTGTTAAAATAAATTAAAGGTACATACCCGAAACATCACGAAGAAACATCAACAAAACGGTTAACACCTGAGCAAGGTAAAAGACGAAAGGTGGGCGAACAGCCATGAATCTTCGTCATAAGGTTAATCCACCGTGTGTCTGAATCCTCCTCAAGTTGATAGTTTTTGTTTTTTAGTAAATTTTCCTGCATTTTCTCATTTCAGAAGAAAAAAGAACACAGAACGGAATAAGGAAGGAAAAGACTTTTGCTCACTCATGGGCGATTCATAGCTATCAGACCGACTCCCACGCTTTGTTTAGTTGTGAATGAAGAAGACATGAATATTGACGTAATTTTTGTCAATAAATATTTTGTGGTTTAAAGACCGTCAAACTTGGCTGCACATCGGTGATTTTGCACCTTAAATAATGTAATTACATGTCGAAATACACACCAATCCTGCACATTTATGATAAGTCTGCAAAACGCGCTAATCGATCGGCAATTCAGGACAATGGATGGCTATCTAATGTATTTAAATGATATCGAGGATTATTTTTTACTAGGACAATGAAATTGATTTTCGATGGCGTCGATAACATGTTTTATGAAACATGTAAACCTTTTAACCTATTTAAACCGTACAATTAACTCGACAGGATGCAGGAAGTTTAATTTTATTGTAGTTTTTATTTAATTTTTGAATCAACACAATAATCCCATTTATGGGTTTTATAAAATTAATCAATTACATTTTCACAAGGTTTCCGGAAAAACATAAATAAACATTCGGATTTTTTGCCCGATCAAAAACCAGATACAAGTAAGCCTTCAGTAAAAACGTAAATTTATTTAGAAAGAAATGATCATTATATATAATTCAAGTGAGCAAATTTACCGTCCCCCTTTTTTGAAATGAAATCAAATAAAAATACTTTCGACTGTTTTCATAAAATTTATTAAAACAGAAAAGATCGAGTGATGGTTTTAAATTTACAAATTTCCAATTTCAACTTAAGCTTGTACTTCAGTTATGATAATTTTAGTTTATTTAAATCTGAAAATATAACACAATTCGTTCCAGCTGCCCGAATATTGTATTCAAATTAAAATGGAGGCTTGTCAAAGCCATTTTATTCTTTCGTGCTTTTTATCCGTGGTACTAACACCCAATCTTTTCTCTTTAAATTATGTTCTCTTTTCATTTTAAATGCAGGAAACTTGTAAAATAGATATAAATGTCACTCGCGGAACAGGAGACAAAACTTTGTTTTGACGAAAAATAGAAAAGAATTTATGTCACAATACAACCACTGAAGACTTTTTGCATAACAAACCTACCACTACAGAATTTTCCAAAACAACGTTTAAATTGTTTGGGGAAACTAGGACAGGGCAAAAAAAATCCTTTATCAACTGTTTATGGAGTGATCCCTCCCCAACGTAAACGAATAAAATTAAAGTGTTGACCCACCATTGATGGATTAGGTGTATAACTCACAGCCTTCGTTTTTTATAAACACAGGTTCATTTTTTTAAATTTCTTATTTTATCTTGGAAGTGATATAACTGAAAGCAATTTGTAAAATAGCTAAACTTCCTTAAGTTACTTTTGCTGGCCGCCCTTACGCCATTAAATTCTACGATTTATATATCGATAAAGACAACATAACGTTTCTGGTGCTTGCATAATTCACCAATAATAAAATTAACAATGAAAGAATATGGGGTAACTATGCATGAGACAAAGTCTCTACAAATACATTGCAATGGAACAACGTTTTATTAGTGTCCTTCATCTTGAAGTCACCATGAGGCATTCAACAATGAGCTCTGCTCATAACTCATCGTAATTTCAAGACAGCCTCTAGCGTCAACTTTGAGCGGATTTCATTGCTAAATGTTGAGCAACGCTACATCCATGTTGTTTCTACATGGATGCGGGATCGTCAGTAAATATAAAATTAAATCATCATGCAAGACAATGCTCTCTGTGTATTTCAGTAATGGTGTACTTGTTCTTGAGAGAATTTCTGATATGGATATACTATCATACTTTCAAATTTTGGCATTTATTTTTGTAATTTTGAAATGAAATTCTGACCACCTGTTTAAAATGCCCACATTTCACCATTTTATAATGCCAAGTTTTCCTACAAACGACTTGATGAGTGCCCTGTGTTTGTCTATATGTTGTAATCGTCCACTAGCTTAAGACACTAGTGCTTTTGTCGGGAAACGGATGGCAGTGATTGTAAGAGCACTTTGCCAGTTAAATTAATGTTTGTTGACAACCCCGCATCCATGACCAGGAAAGACATGGATGTGGCGTTGTTCGACAATTAGCAAAGAATTCCGCTCAAACCGGTGCTAGGGACCGTCAACCTTGCTATGAGGTATAAGCAAAGCTCATTGTTGAAGGCCTCATGGTGACTTCAAGATGAAGAACAACAATAAAAGCGTTGTTCCTTTGCTTGTTTTACCATGTATTTGTAGAGACTTTGTCTCATGTGCATTTACTCCATATCCTTTCATTCACCAAAACAACTCACAGAAGACAATCACATCATATAAATAATCAAAGGACACTCATCGAGTCAATTTTAAGAAAACTTGGCATAATTAATCATGAGATGTTGGCACTATAAACCGAATGGTCAGAATAACATTTGGAAATACAAAATAGTATGCCAAACAGTGTATCCGTATTAAATATTCTCTCAAGTACAAGTACCCAAAACCTTTAATATCAAGAGGGCACAAATCAAGGACTCCACAATACAGGAGAGACAAACACCAGTCTCAAAAGATATGGATTAAATGCACATGAGACAAAGTCTCTGCAAACTCATTGTAAAGTCGAGCAATGAAACAACGCTTTACTGTTGTTCGTCATCTTGAAGTCACCAAGGGGCCTTCAACAATGAGCTTAACTCATCCCCGATAGTGAGTTCAAGTACATTTTAAGGAGCTACCATTTTGCAAAGTCCTATTATCAATTTCTAATCACTCAAAGGCAAGATGTTGTCCTTTCTTTTTATCAAACTGTGGAACACTGAAGCCAGAATATTTATTTTTTAAATTATTTTTAAGAAGGTATCTATGGGCCAGAATAGTTATTACAAAAACTGCAACACCAAGCCCCGGAATCAAATGGTCGCCCTGACCAAGTCATTGTAAAAATGTACTGTGAGGTACTCCTCAATTTTAAAATATTAACAGATGAAACAAATTATTAGTTTTACCATATTTCAGGCAAACAGAAGAAAAGGACAGGAGAACGTTACAGATCTGTTGACCTCAATCAAATGCAGGTATATCTAGCAGTTTGTCGTACTGTAATAGATCAGTTGTGAAATTTGCCATGGAAAAATACAGCGTTTTACATTTCCGCAAATTGGCATTGCTTTTCTTGAAAAAAAAAGATTTGCGTTTAAATTTCTGAAAAAAAACTTTACTTTTCCGGAAAAAAATATATTAAATTATAATAGGCTACGTCAAATTAATTAATTTTCCAAGCTCAAAATTTTTTTTATTTTCAATTATTCAGAAATTTTCTTTAAATTCCTATCAATTTTAGTGAAAATCAGTAAAAATATAAAATAAAAAAGATCCCACCCGCCCCAGATTTTTTGTTACAGGTGGATGAGAATCTACAAATTAACTTGATAGGGCCATACCTTTCCACTACGAAGCCCCTTAAGGTCCACGAGAAATAAGTATTTTCGTTTGGCGGAGATTAAAAATGGTAAACACTATTTTTAAAAACTGTGCGCACCATTTTTTCAAGAAAAGAAATATCTAAAGTATCCTTTTTATATATATTTTGTGACATTATATAATATCTGCAATTAAAACTTTAACTTTGAACCATTTACACTTCAAAAATCAAGGATTTATAAAGTGAGTTTCATTATTAAAATCCTCGACTACATCCTATGAATTGTGAACTGTCAAAGACGCAACTTGGGCATTTTCTGTAGCTTTTTTGTGTATTTTTTGTGCAAATTTATCAGGTACAATCACTAACAAATGTTTCTTGTTTTGATATTTTTCCAGAACTTCAGTTTTGGAAGGATTAAAACCTTTGACCTTGATATACATTTAATAATCGACATATTAAGGTTTAATGTGAACATATTCGCTTTAAATAATTGAAGTCTACTCTGTGCACTGCAGCACAAAAAATTGCGATTTTGCTTTCAAAAGTGTTTTTACCTCAATAAATTCGTTGAAATAGTAATGAAGGCTACTTTATAATAAACAAGGTAAAATTTATGGAAACGAAAAACATGAAAATTTCCAGAAACGTAAACTTAAAATTTGGAAAACGTAATAAGGAAGATTTGAAAAATTTCTGGAATATAATGCGCCCTAAAAAGATAAACACGGGAACAATATTATTATAATATTTGTTCTTGTGATAATATAAAAACAAAATTTAAAAGGATTATTATGATTATACAGTCTCACATTTTTTACCATGACTGATTATTTTTCTGTCACATTTCTCTGCCAAATATTAGAAAAAATAAACATGGCCGCCGATACACGAAAATCTATTCGACGTTGCCACACCATTCCGGGGACATCGATTCTTGTGTCACACACGTACAGAAATGTGAGAATATAATAATCAGTCATGGTATCAAATAATATACCCTCCGCTCCCCTATTTGGTTAAAAAAATACCCCCTCCCTAATAAAAAGATCAAATAAAATTATCAAATATGTTGTTCACAATGACATTGTGTACTAAATATTCAGTGAAAGTTTCAATGAATTTCATTAAGTGATCTAGGAGGTGAAAAAAAAAGTGTCGCCACAAAGTATGTACCCTATCGCAAACGAACGAGCAGACGGACGGACGACCACTATACCATACCGCCTACTAAAGCGGGGATATGATAAAACAGGACTGGAGCTTTTTACAGAAAGACACTGACAAGTTGATCAAGTTAAAGAAAGTGATATTACCTTAATTTGTTATTGGCAATTTTTCTGCATAGATTGGGAAAAAGAGCATTTTTGCCAATTGGGACTTGGTCCATATTCGGTCCCAAATTGTACAGGAAGGAATTAGTCTCTAAGATTAGGTATTATGCCTTTATTGCGAGAGCATGGCTAACTTTTGCAGAGTCAACCTATATTTTCTCATGTACATTTATTCATATGCGGACGTGGTAGTTTATCGTGTTAAAGAGATGTAATTTTACAGCCCTTATAAATTGCTATATCATATCGCCACATTTTATTACTTCGTTCTTATATTTGTTTAGCCACTGTTTTTATAGGTAGTGAGTCACATTAAGATGATAGCAAATTTTGTAAATTTCATAATTGTACGTACAGTTGTAACACTTTTAGGGAGTTTTAGGTTCGGGCTCAAGAACAATCGTTAGTCGGAATTCGAGGTACAAATCAATAAAAAACTTTTAAAGTTAGAATTTCCAAAAAAGTATGAAAAAGGGGTTATGTTTCAATAAAAAAAAAGTAATAAAAAGTAAAAAAAAAAACAAAACCTGAGGTTGTCGAGTAAATGTTCGAATATTCAGAAGCAGCGCTTTTGTCTTTTTATCGTATGCATTGTATCTCAATTGTTAACAGAATACACATGGAGAAAATGAATTGAATTAACATTAAAATAATTCGAAGTAATCCATTCTTTATCTTAAAGTAGAAAGAACTCGTCCAAATTGTGTTGGTACTTTTGGACTGCCTTCAGGTGCTCATGAGATCAATGTTAATGATACCATAAGGTTTTTACCAACAGTGGTTTCAGTTTGCAGCAGTGACCACTGTGGTGATGTTCCAATTTTCACCTTTGCTCAATCTCACTTATAGATGTATTAATGAGGTATTGATGATGTTCATTCCATTAATGCATCTATAAGTGAGACAGAAGGATCTAGCATCGTTTTATGAGCTTTTTCGAGTACCTATATAAGAATATAAGAACACATCTGTGAGAAGGGGAGCACAGTTCGTGTCCTTTGGTATACCAGCTTGCTGTTGATAAATAACACCTCCAAATTTAACAAATATATTACCAATAAGAAAATCAAGCATACTGCACGCCTTTATTCTAAGTAGCAGAAATTTCCTTAGAAATAGGTTGTTGAAATAAATGCAAATTTATAACATAACGCAAAAGTATCTTTTAAATTTGGCAAAGGCCTAAACGACACTTCAAAGTGCATGTAACTGTGTTCAAAGAAATGGAAGACAGCCTTACTTTAACATCATATATAGCTATTTCCCAATGGATATTAATAAATAAGCACTGTACAAAGGAGAATGCTTTATCTAAAATACATAAAATATGATGTACATAACTGAAATAGCACTTGTCATAACATAAAATTTTATTTATAACATATAACATACAATAAATATAATCATAAAAGCACTTTTCAAACTAATAACTTTATAAAGATAAAAATTAAATAAAAAAAATGTTGGATAGGAATACTGTTGAAGAAAATGTTACGATGTCATGCATCATTACACTTTCCAATATACTGTAAAATTATATTTTATAAGTGGAAATACTTGCTGCTCAAACAAACTCAATTCTTGCTGGTGCTTTAATATCGGAAGAATATTCTAATGTTTTCACTTTTTTCATTCTAAAAATACTCCGAATCTTATTCACATATCCTATTCTCTTCACCCCTCCCCGCGGAACATGAAGCCACAAGAATCTTTCGCCATTGAAATTGAAAAAAAAAATCACTATTTTTTAAATTTGAAAATACATTGTGATTTGTGCAGGTATGCTTTCGCCACCTGGAATGTTTTTGCAGAAAGCAATTACATGAAGTTGCATTTGTATATTAGTTTACATCCCTTGATAGCTAGAAAACAGTTTTAGAACCTAATGTGGAAGTACTTTTATTCGTGGTTTTCATATATAGTTATCACTATTTCGTGGGTACTTAAATTTGTGGTTTCGAATTCAATGCATTCAAACCTTTTGGAAAAAATGCATTTCGTTGGGAACTTAATTTCGTGGTGTAAGAGAACCACGAAATCCACAAAAATTGGAACCCCACGAACAATAGTACTTTCACAGTATATCAAGTCTTGGTCAATAAACGCAAATTTAACTTTAAACACACGAAACACTAAATAAATAATTGATAATTAAATTTTTAGTTTTTTTTTCAGTTCCATTAGTTTGTAAAAGGACCGACCGAGTCAAATTTTGTATGAAGAGCAGCGGATCTTCATACTTCACAGAAGAGCTGCGGATCTTCATACAACATGTACTTCACAGAAGAGCTGCGGATCTTCATACTTCACAGAAGAGCTGCGGATCTTCATACTTCACAACCTCTTTACCTCTTTACAACCATTTGAAACAACGACACTAGCATTTATTTATTACACATTAAATACAATATAACAAAAGAACATTTCACCTGGCACAAATAAATTTGTAGGTCAGGGTTTAGGGATTTTTATTTTAAATAATGCACATTTGAAATGTTTTGGGAATCATAGGCATATTATATCGTTATCACAGCTTTTGATACACTCTGTATATTCACAAGATATACATACATCATTCATAAAATAAGAATATTTTCAAAAAGGGGGGGGGAACCCAATTTTTTAAAAAATCCCTAGGAATTGTAAATATTTTCCGACCTAAAGGGTGAGGGTGCGGGCCCATCCGCCCCTCCCTAAATCCACCACTGTTATTGTTGACGTTTTGAAAAATAGCATTTATTGTTTTATACAAATACTGAAGGCTAATTTTCACAATTGGCGGATCCAGAGGGTAATTTCGTGGTGGCACTGTAACTGCCTTTTTTCAAAAATGTTTTATAACTTGCATAATTTAGGAAAGCATTGACAAAAATGAAAAAAAAAAATCGATTGTGATCCGCTTTTTTGAATTTATTGTCACCCTCCTTTTTCGAAGGCTGGATCCGCTAGTCGGACACTTTTGTGTACATGTAGTTTCAAAATGTATTTTGATAATTCTTTTAAAATTGGGAATAATTTATTGGAGTCGTATCTATTTTTTTCTCTACTACAGTAATAATTATCCTCTCATTCACACTTCGGAGACAGTGAAAAACGTTAGTTAATTCGGCTTTATTTCATTTGTCAAGGTAGATTGTATTACTCAATTAAGTGTATGTTACCTCATCAGTGACGTTGTTGAAGGTAATTTTGGAATGCAGATTCATCCAGATATGAAGTGATCAACTAATGAAATCGTTGCAATTCAATGAAAACAACGTTACGAAATTGTAATTATAGTTCACATATTATTATATTAATATTTTCCCTTAGTCTAATTTCAATATTATGAAAGTATACTTAACAAAGAGGTTCATATTTTTGGATTACAATTGACACATACAATCTGACGTTGAAATTGGTCCAAACATTTTATTTTTTCTTATCCAATGCAATTTGTCTGTCAGGCCTGCTAGTAGATGACAGCTAGATACACCATTCTGATTGCTGCTACGAGACAAATTAAAGTAGCAAAGGGCATCATCTTCACACCTGGAAAATAGGATATATAAAAGTTAGTTCTAACGATGAATGTATTGCCTTTGATTCAAGTTATTATATCGGGCCTAACGACATGGCACATTTTATATCAGAGGACTTCCTGAACGTTTCAAGACACACATATTTTAATATTAGAAAAGAAACGGTATACTTTCAGCAAGATATTTTTTGTTTTGTTTTTTAAATAGGTGTTGCAACGTGAGCATCTTGAATATACATTAAATACTTTATACGTTTCTTTAAAGTTCATGCTGTCATCCGTTTCTTTTTACCCTTTGGCATTTACTTAATGTTAATTTTGTGTTTTTAGGAGTTTTTTCTCACTATTGTTTTCAGCTATCTCATTTAAAATTCTTTCTATTTGTAGTGTACGTTGGTTTTTAAGTTATTTTTTCACTCTTTTGTCAAATAACCAAATATGTTTTCATTATTTCGGTATATAAGGGTATAAGGGGACGACCATTTGATTTTCCTGGGGGGGGGGGGATGGCGATTTTGTGAATAAATAATTTAATTTTGGTGCCAGTGAAAAAGAAATTCTTTTCCTACTTGACATGAAATTGAATAATTTAATTTTTATTTGATATTAATAAAAACATATAAATAATCTTACGTGGCTTCTGGTGAATATTAAATATAAATTCGCGTTGACACATTTTATGTACAATACATACATTACATACGACAAAATTAGATCGTAGAAACTATATACATGACAACCTTTAATGTAACTTACTTTCAGCTCCACTTGGACATGAGGCTTTCAACTGAGGAGAACATCCCGCATACGACACCAATTCGTCACTGCCATCATCACATTCATTACCACAGTTACAAACAAAGGATGCCTCAATACATTGAATAGATCCACTCTGACAGGTAAACCAACCAGTAGGACATAACTACAGAATATATCATCAAAATTAAATGCTTAATGTTTTTTTTTCAAAAAAAATAATAATAATAAGCGTTATCATTTTTGCATTCAATGCTGTGATTGAAATATCTGTCTTTAAAAACGAGATTTCAATGCAGTTTGGACCTCTGTAATAAATAGACATAATTTTAGTTCTAATCCTGACAATTGACAAATAATACCAAAATTACTACAAATAGGTGTGCAATAGGTGGAGTTACAAACCTTTTTTATTGCCGGATTGAGACCCTGTTGGAGCAATTCAATATGTGGGACCGGTGATTGGCAGCGTACAATGGCGGACATTTTTGTGTACAGCGAGTCATGTATATGATTGCTTTTTGGGGTAGATATTGAAAAACTGGTCTTCGATGTTAGCCAACGTAGCCTAGGTTCCATACCCAATACGCCCTATGCAAACAAGTATACAATACGTATGCAAACACTTAACGAATATACAAGAGGGTATGTCGTTTTGGTTTGACCAGACCGGCCAGAAAAGAGAGTATTTTTATAAATTTGGTATCACTCTATCAAATAACTGTGTTTCGTAGTCATCCGAATAATTTATAATATTAAGTTAATAATTTCTTTGATTTAAAATTATGATCTGATTAGCAAATTTCAGAAAAACGAAAAGAGAATAACTGCGATACACATGGTAGTGAATACAGAAATCGCAGGCGAATTCATGTGAGGTGCAATAAATAGAATATGAAAATAAATAACAAAATACCGAAGTAAAAGAGAATAAAAAATATTGAGGAGATACTAAAAGTACATAACTGATTTTAGAAAATATCCATTAATTTCAAAATAGGCAGAGTAGTCGAGTATGAAAATAGGACTCGAGTATTCGCCTTCTAAACGAGTACTCGTTGCCATCCTTAATATTAACACAATTGGTTACCTGCTGATAGGCACCAGCAGCTGCAGTAGGACATGCCTGTGTGTTACAGTTACCATATTCACTGGATCTTCCAACACAATCAAGTCCTCCGTTTTGTGGTCTCGGATCATCACAAGATCTACTCCTGGAATACTGACCACCACCACAAGTAACTGAACATGTTCCCCATGACTGCCAATTACCCCAAGCTCCGTCAACTGTAAACAACATAAATGTGACCATGTTCAGTAAAGATTCACTGTGGGTCTCTTCACTATTTTCCGATTCGAGCTTTCCTATAAGTATTTGTAGTTTATGGAAATAGCAATACTAAAACAACTAAAATTAGTATTATTACTTCTTTGTAATAGGTGATAGAAACTGCAACAAATGGGTAAAGACATTTCAATATTGTATTCAAATTCAAAATTATTTTTAAATGAAAAAATTGAGCATCTTCACCGCGCAGTAAGACCTCTTTTTGGATCCAGGCGTCGGAACCATGCATTTAAAGTCGTACAGAAATTAGATAAAATGAGAAAAAATTACCTGCACCCTTCTTTGGAACTCCCCAGGACCTTATTTTTCCGGGGAATGGATCCGCTGGTAACATGTGGATCTATTAAAAGCATTCTCAATTTAGCGATACTTCAATATGAAACTATCTCGACATTTAATTGCTGTAATTTGAGTTTATTTACTCAAACAAAGTATTTTAATCATAGAACAATACATATCATATTTGCTTTCTTGTAACATTTTGTGCTGTATGTTACAGACAACACATTTTTCAGAGATGTTTTTAATGAAACAAGGCGACTTTTTTGATATAAACTTACTTATGCAAACCTGCGTATTGCATGTTTGCTGGTCGGAACCAGAATTTGGACAGTTAGCACCTCCATACATTGGGGCTGGATTTGTGCAGGTCCTGCTTCTGTCTTGGGATCCTCCGCTACAGGTTACTGAACATGTACTCCAACTTGTCCAGGCGGCCCAATTTCCGTCAACTATTAATAAAATCAACCTTTTTTACTGGATACACTTGCAAAATTTTGCTATAAAGAAGGGATGGCAATTAAAAAGAAATACTGAAACCGGTTATTAGGGAAACCTTCCGACCGATTAACCGATTAACCGGTGCTTGCAGACACATTGAATATAAATGAAAATTGTATAACTGTACTGATGTACTTTGAGACAGTGATAGAAACCAAAAAAAAAAATGCTTTTAGATACTGAATAGATACTGAATGATCGTCAAACTAGAAAATGAGTTTCAAATACTGTGGAAGTACTTTTATTCGTGGATATCAATTTTCGTGGTTTTCATAAAAATCACAATTTCATGGGTACTTAAATTCGTGGTTTCGAGTTCTTAGCATTGAAACCTTACGGAACAAATGCATTTCGTTTGGAACTTAATTTCGTGGTTTTAGCAAACCACGAAATCCACGAAAATTGGAACCGCACGAACAATAGTACTTTCACAGTATATTTATTTCTTCATGTTCTTGAAATCATATTGTTGGCAGTTAAAAAAATTATAATTGCTGGAATATTTATGTAATATGGTCGTTCTGTGTGATGATGGCAAACGTCGTTTTTGTGATGACCTAATATATTCGGCGATTGTTTCTCATGTGTGAATGATCCACGAGTCACTTGCATGCTTAATGGTTAAACATACTATGAACGGAGGTTCTGCATCACACAACTTGCTCTGGTCAATCGCTCTTAAAATATGCTCAAGCTTTAGATTGTATGAGGTGCATTTTAAAAATGGCTGATAAATCAAAAAATAACAAAACGGTCTAAAAGTAAACCAAGAGAGCTTTGCACATGAAAGTTGTTTCTTTGTTATATACAATTTCTAAATTTTGGATACTGCAACTTTTTTCTAAAAGCAAAGGAAACATTGTTTCTCAAAATAAGAGACTTACTTGGACACGGACTTAGAGTACAAGTTTTCGAGTCCGAGCTTGATCCAGCACAATCGTTTCCTCCGTAATTAGGTGCTGGATTATTGCATGACCTAGATCTGGATTGTGTTCCACTTGCACATGTCACTGAACAAGATGTCCAAGAAGACCAACTACCCCAGTTACCATGGACTATTAATAGAGAAATTATACATTTTTCAACACTATAATAACAAAATTTAACAGCAACATTTATTTGTTCGGATTAAAACTCTGAAAAGTTTTTAAAGTTGAAAAGGTTATTCATGTTTAGTTCAGGAGAAAACCGAAATACTCATAAATTGAAATATCCCAAAGTGTGTATGACTTATTTTGGATAGAGTATATTCAATCTTCATTTTAGTTAATTAAAAAGAAGGTGACCAATAAAATTTGAGGAGATATAAAAAACTGGAATTATAGTTACTGTAGAGATTTTAATGTATAATTGGCAGAATTAGTTTCTTTTGTGCTATTTTTATACTTTTAAGGTGAGATGCCTTGTATTATTTTAATTCAATTACTACTTTTTGTTATGTTATCTTTGTTTTTTCTATTCCATTGCTTTTTAAAGGATTTTCGCCTTCGAAGTTTTTCAAGGCTTGTTTAAAACACTCTTTAGTAAATTCACAGTAACCTCGGTATTTAGTTATTTATATTCAATTTAGGAGCCGACAATAACATAATGCATACTCAACTACCGTATATTACGTAAACAAAACGTGTTTCACTTTAACATGTTAGCTATTTGAAACAAACTTTTTAGCGGAATTATTTGTTCTTGCATTGAAACCTTATTACTTAAATCGTCTAGATCAATCTTAAATATGAAATTAATGTTATTGGCTTTAAAATTGAATTGAAACATGAAAATCTGATAAAAGAAAATCAAAACCAAAAGACATTTGGTCAAACTCAAAAAGTTATAATTTCAAAATATATCTTGATAACATAACTTACGTGGACAATACGTTGACGTTGTACATGACGTACTCTCAGTACCACTTCCAACACACTGTTTACCGTCGTATTTTGGAGATGGATTTGTACATGTTCTGGTTCTTGTTTTTGTCCCGCTGGGATTAGTTCCAAAATCTCTACATGTAAGTGAGCAACTGCCATAGGAACTCCATGCAGCCCATTCTCCGTCGACTGTGGATTAAATTTAAATGTTATTGCGAAGTACCAAGTGCTAACTTAAGTTAGTTTAGTTTAGCCATTTCGACAACTGCTGATCAAGTTAAAACAATTTGAAGACAAAGGCTCACAGGATATTGAAAAATTACCTGGCAAATTCTCAAATACTAAATAGGGTTTAAATGAAAAGCTAAAATCAGCTAAGGACAGCTAGAAATCTGACCAAGGAAGATGCTCCATAGTTTTCAACAATTTCTTTATTTACGATTTAAGATATTGCAAGTTTCCAGATATATTCGGTTTTAAGACCAGTATCGAAATGCTGGACTTGAAATGATTTACATATGCACGCGATGACTATAATAGATTCCATACTTCAAATTTATATTAACAGTACTTGATATTGTACATAGCAATCCATATAAATTTTATCTCTTCACTGATTTACTGAAACTGTTCATAGTTCACTTTCTATGCACGTCTTTAATCGCAAATGTCACATTTTTCAATAATGTATTATGATGTTCATTCCTGATTTATACACAAAGCATTAGAGAAATAAATGCTCAAAACAGAGATGGTAAAATTTCATTTTCTAAGGACAGTCAAACAGACTTTAAGAAATGTTTAAAAACCGCAAGTAATTACACAAGTTTTAATCATAAAAGTATTCTTATATACTTACTTGGAGGGGGAGTGGCGCAATCTTCTTCTGATACCCCGTCACCGTCATCATCTAGAAATAAATGTTAGAATTATATTAGACATCGTACTTTACTTCATGAATTAGCGAAGTTCATTAGCATATATTTTATCATTAAATGTTTTATTTTCATTTAACTATACAATACAGTGTAGAAGTTGTTTGACTCGGAGAAAAAATTATCCTTGTATATTTGATAAATATTTATCGTTATTTGTAAATGACAGTAATATATTATATTTTATAATATTTATCTGAGTGATATCGTCTTTATTACGAGGGGAAGTTGTGTGGTGAGATTCGTCGCTGATGATAGAGGAGTCAAAACGTTTGTGCGACTCCATAGTATTCAAGGTCAATCAAACGGATAAAAAAAACTATCGTATTTAATTTCTTGCAAAAGGACGTTACTATGCACGACAGCGTATCAAGTATAAGGAAACTGCATATTAACTGATTAAAAAACTAATTATTCTTCTTTGTTCTAATAACTGAGCTATCATTAACATGATATATTGAACTGTATTTAATAAAATTTATGACATCAAATATTTTAAGATTCTAGTTATATGACACTGCCTATATTTCATGATTACCTTTATTTTGATTTTCAACTGTACAAAGTTCTTCATCGATCAGTCCGTCACAGTCATTGTCAATCCCATCTCCAACTTGAGTAGTGGTCGGAACACACACCTAATATACAATTAGTTCACAATAGTGTAATTGTTTCTAAATGCTTATAGAAACTTTTCACCTTTGCTAGAATGCTTCCCAAAAGTATTAATGTGAGTAACCTAATCATTTGCTTGAGCTGGTAAATATGGGAATTCATTTTTCAAAACAAATTACCGACAATCAAGCAAATAAACATA
>MJUU01048666.1:8400-23721 GCA_002080025.1 Modiolus philippinarum | reverse complement strand
TATTTATATTTCTTGAGGTTTATTTATGTAACAATGTTATAATTCTTTAAATGCAATGAGGGTGATTTTCATTTATGAAAAAAAATGTTTGTTTGTAATTACGTTAAAAATAAATACTAAAAAATATAATTTTATTAGGATATAGAAGGGAAAAAATAATCTAACAGAATGTGAAACGGTTTTAAATTATTAGATTATTGGTTTTATTAAACAACTATCGTAAAAAAATCCTTTAGGAATTTCCATTAATGGCTTTTGTTTAAAAGTGTATGGAAACAAGATTTCCATTACAAAAAGTGAAAATAAAAGACAAAATAAAATAAACCGATTACATAAAATTGTAAAATTGTTTTTGTATTGTGATTGCATTAAGAAAACACATATATTTTATAGTTGTTTACGTATTGATATTTCTTGAGGTTTATTTATGTAACAATGTTATAATTCTTTAAATGCAATGAGGGTGATTTTCATTTATGAAAAAAAATGTTTGTTTGTAATTATGTTAAAAATAAATACTAAAAAATATAATTTTATTAGGATATAGAAGGGAAAAAATAATCTAACAGAATGTGAAATGGTTTTTAATGGTTTTATTAAACAACTATCGTAAAAAAATCCTTTAGGATTTTCCATTAATGACTTTTGTTTAAAAGTGTATGGAAACAAGATTTCCATTACAAAAAGTGAAAATAAAAGACAAAATAAAATAAACCGATTACATAAAATTGTAAAATTGTTTTTGTATTGTGATTGCATTAAGAAAACACATATATATTTAATAGTTGTTTACGTATTGATATTTCTTGAGGTTTATTTATGTAACAATGTTATAATTCTTTAAATGCAATGAGGGTGATTTTCCTTTATGAAAAAAAAAATGTTTGTTTGTAATTACGTTAGAAATAAATACTAAAAAATATAATTTTAATAGGCTATAGAAGGGAAAAAATAATCTAACAGAATGTGAAATGGTTATTAATGGTTTTATTAAACAACTATCGTAAAAAAATCCTTTAGGAATTTCCATTAATGACTTTTGTTTAAAAGTGTATGGAAACAAGATTTCAATTAAAAAGTGAAAATAAAAGACAAAATACAATAAACCGATTACATAAAAAATGAAAGGCTATCAAGATAAATAAGATGAATTTTGTTTCGTGGGTTCTTTTTTATTTAAAAAACAAGAAAGAAAGGAATAACAAAAAGTATGGTGCAATTGTTTTTTTTTTTCATATATTACCTGTTTCATAAATGTTTTTGAAAAATCCAAAAAGGTCGAAATACAGATTAAATTATCGCATATTGTCTTTTTCAATTGGGGAGCCAAAACTCAAATCCTGCCTACTAAATTTAGGATGTTTAAACACTGTTATATTTCGAAATACGGTGTCTCAATGCATCATCTAATAAATTTTTTCCCTTTTTTCAAAAATTTCATGAAAAATGATCTTTTTTCCTTTGTCTTGGACCAAGTTGTATATCTATTTCTAAGGATCCTGTTAAACTAATTTGAATTCAAAAATAAAATTTTCACATTTTCCTGTTCACTTGTATCGTGTAACTTAAATTTTAGAGAATTAAAATTCAGAAAATTTATGTTCTGTGTTTTTGTTCTCTCATTTCGCTGTTTTCGAATTCAAAAAATCCACCATATTATTCATACTTACGCGATACTTGGTCAAGTGAATGTTATGAGCTATTACATACGATTATAAATATGATTTAATAAATAGTTTAATCCTAGCTTTAATGAAATTATAAGAATTCAGTCATGCCAAGGTTAAAAAGATTACACTGCTTACGGGTTTAACCTACAATATATCCGTCGGTATTCAGGTCATAAACAGAAGGGAGCCGTACCATGTGTTTTTTGAGGATTGCGTGTGAAAGAACATTTTTTTTCTGAAAAAAGCTCTCAAACATTCGTGAAGAAACTGGACAAAGTTGACAAAGAGTGTCAAAAAGGCAACCCCTTTTTGTTGCACCTTCTCGGACACCCCTTACCTGCAGATATTTAGGGGTTTTTTTTGGTAAAATTAACGACATGGTCAATAAGAGAAACCAACACCTCTGGAATGAAAGTGTTTTTAATGATTAAGAACATTCACATTTTCATATACTGTCTCTTTCTCTAAAATGCAGTTCTACTAATTGCCACTGGGGTTCATTTATGCATGTATCGCTTCCACATTTTGTCTTTTTTACTCTAATTACAATATTTTTTTTTATAAAAAGGGAATAAAATAGAATTTCATTTTATAAATAGAAAGCGTTTCATATTTCAGTTTATATTTATTCACAATATTTGGATTTGCGTGTAATCCCAAGCACAGGATTCTTTAGCCTTTCAAATAATAAAATACCGAGGTTACTGTTTCAACAGATGATTATATTGCAAAATTTTTTGCTTTAATTACAGTATTTTTGTCTTAATAAAACCGAATAAAACAGAGCTTCTTTAGCTTTTAAACAAATGATTTTATTGCAAAATCCTGTTGGGCATCCTTATTAAGATGACTTTATCGAGGAGCGGATTCCTATATTGTGGAACGGATTGAAACAGGGTCATTCGTTTCATACATCAAAAAAATATTAGAAGTGGAATTACAGTACAGATCATGACATAATGCGTAATATTATGTCTGAGCTGTAAACCAGCTATTTACATCAAATAAAGAGAAAAATACAAGGAATATCATCCATATAAATCAGCAAGCAGTTGGTGTGACAGACCGTTACCAACAAAAACACGGTAAAGTATAAAAATTTTGCCTCCCAACCGCCCTAGAACTATCTTAAGATATACATATATATATATATATCAATTCTAAATACAATTAAAAGGACAATTGTTCAGAGAACAATTGCAAGGTCTTTCCCAGTCAATTTTGTGTTTAGTGTTATGTTTTGTCATGTCACATGTTTCAAATCATCTTGATGAGATGCACATTGTCTCCAATATATTAGAGTAGCCATTTCTAATCGTTTTAAGGATTTTACGATAAAAGAAACATAAAATTTGGCTATGACCTTGACCGATGACCTTGGTGACCTTTGACCTTGGGATCAAATTGAAGGTCTCTTCTTGCTGATTAATTTGATACGTTACATGACCATACTATCTGTAAAGGTTTAAACGTTATAAGCAAAAAACCTATTTCTGAAACACGTCAAGGGCAATAACTCTTCAGGGAGTCATCGGAGAGGTTCGGTCCAAATGAGACAAATGAAGCCCTTGAGATGATGAATATTTTTGCTGATATACTTTTTCAGCCATCTATTACAGTTTCCGAGTTCATCTGATAACAAGGTCAAGGGTCAAGGTCAAAGGTCACCGATGACCTTCAACCTGGTACTCAAATTGAAGGTCTTTTCATGCTGATCACTTTAAACATATATGTTTACTATATTATCTGTAAGCGTTTAAAAGTTATTCGCAAAAAACCGATTTACGGAAACGCGTCAAGGGCTATAACTCAAAAACGGTTCATCGCAGAGTTTTCGTTCAATTGAATCAAATGTAGAACTCAATGAGAGGGACATTTTTGCCATATAATGTTTTCATAAATTTTTTATCGTTTGCAAGTTATCGCGATAACAAAATTTCAAATAGCCGCCATTTTGAAAATGGCGGACGAAAAATTTTTTTGACCATATTTTTGTAATGAGGACCATGAAAGTTACCTGGAAACCAAATTTCATCAAAATTCGACAATTTTGAGAAATCGACATATTTAGGGTCAAAAACGCGTAACCGGGGTCGCGATCCAAATTTTTTTTTTTTCATGATAATTCATCCTGAGGATGAGTCCAACATTTTCCTCAACTCAGTTTTTTTTTATATCGGTTACGGTTTATGAGGAGATCTGATAACAAGATAAACCGTATTCGGGGAGATAACTCTGTTACTAAAAATAGAATCGGTTCACTGGGTGACCCGAGTCGAGCCCGGTCAATGCTTGTTTAGTGTACCAAGTTTGGTTATGATTGGTCAAAGCACCTTGCCAACATTGATGGCAGAGGAAAAAAAAAGAATAATAATAATAATAATAATCATAAGAAATACAATAAGGTCTTTCCACTGTAGTGGGAAAGACCTTAATTAGATTCGCAACGACAGACATCGTTTAACAAAGAATATTTGGTAAATGTCCTTTTTAAAGCAAGAACGCCATGAATATGAAGGGAAATTGTCATGATTTTTTTTGTTTTTTGCTTGTGCGACACGTTATCATTTGTATTTTGTTTTTCACACTGTTTTTATACTTATGCCTTTTTTGTTTGAAAGACGGTTGAAACGAATCATTTTCACTGTGCTGCTTAGCATACCTTTCACCACGATCTGAACTTTAATTTCTAGATCTCTTGTGGGTGTTACTGAAACTCTACAGGCAATGACTTCTTCCCAGCGATTGTATTGGGAAACTTCAAAATCAATGTCTGCTTCACAACCATGTAAAACCTTTAACCGAACTGAATGTGTGAAGATTGCATTTTCTTGACAGATCTCCTTACTGCACCATTTACTGACATAAATAAATATTGGAACCATCTGAAAAATAGGAAAATGCTTTCAACAACTCCGGTAAACCGGATCAAACTGTGTTTGACTGATATATGAAAAGTCTTTATCAGATCAAAAAAAATATGGCAAAAGGCGAATTATTGAATAGTGCAAATATATGTCATTTGAACCTATTTGAGCATACTGAACCAGAGTAATCTACGGAAGGCACCATGTGACATCCCAATGTGAAGTGGGGAATACCCTGTATCCGCAGGGTATTCAAGTCGCCAAATACTGAATGTCATCCTGAACAACTGTAGTCAAATTGTGGAGAAACACAAAGCTTCATGCAGTTTATGTTTCAAATAAGGTAGTAAAGAGGACTTCATTCCAGTCTTTATACCCATTTCTCCTTTCACCTGTTGTTCTGTCTGTACCCTCCACTTTTATTCCCTTCTTGTTATAATTGTTTGAACTCATTAACTTGTCTTTTTCCTAATACAGCTAAAATATTGTTTACTGAACGTGAAACTCTACATGTACGAATATCATTTTCACATTTTGCTAATTTTATTTGGACTGGGTAAAATGTGGTCGAAGACACAAAAAATAGTTTTATTTTTATTCTCTAAAAATGTACCATATAGTTACAAGCACTACCTCACCAATTTTTTTTTGAAACCAAATGAAAAAAATATCAAAATATTAAATAAATATAAAGGGAGAAATTTGAAATAATTTTGATTTGATTTGATTTCAGCTTTTGGTTATTAATGTTGCCGAGGAACAAAATTCACTTTTTTCGGGAATATGAAAATCGTTTGATCTGTAAATAGTAGACAAGTGTGAGTTATAACCCAAAACTAAGCCCCTTGAGCAAGCCGGCATATTATATATAAATTAGCAGCGAGCACCATTTGACCTATCTTTAAAATTACGGTTTGTCCCATTCTTTTTTTTTTGCAATTAGTAGTCTAAGGGTTTATTCATATGTTTATTATACCATGGAGAAACGGTACAAGATAAAGAGGAGGTTTGGGTATCCATACACCGGTTTAACTTACAGTTGGCTATAGCTAGTGCCAGTTGCAAGTCAGGCTATCCCAAGTTCCGATCGTTTTTTTCGTTTAAAAAAGTTGATAACAGGAAACATCTACAATGGCTGAAAATAACAATCACATGCCACAATCTGCCAGGGAGCTATACACAGGACAAAACACAAATAAGACAACAGACAAACGATAACAACGACAGGAACTCGAGACAGCCGGACTTGGTACCGACACTAGCAAAAGCCAGCGGTAGGGTTAAACCGGTTTATGGGTACCCAAACCTCCCCTTTATCTGTCCCTTTTCTATATAGTATAATGAACATACGAATAAAACCAGGTAGACTACTAACTCTATGACCACAATCTGGAAAGGAGAGAAAATGACAACACGTAATTCTGAAAAGTGGGTAAAGGGGTGCTGTCGCACAACGGAAGAAAAATCAAACTCAAAACTTCCAGATGGGTTTGGTCAAGAATCATCATATATTTCAGTAGACATCGGCAGTAACAGTGAGAGGCCAGTATGTGTGTAAAATTTTCAGGACACTAGATCTCAAGGCCAATTTAACGGATGCATGCAGAGTATCTTGTCGATATCCACTAAAACGTAAAGAATGTAATTTACGTTCCAGCTTTTCTATTTCTTCAATCAGTTTGTGGCTTTTTTTAACATTATTTCAGTAAAAAAGAGGATTAGAAATGCCCATAGAAATGAGCTAATTGCGAGTAACGCCATATTTAGATATCAAATGTTCATATCTATTATAGAACTTCTTAAATATATTCAACAACTTATGAAATCTGTAACCCTGTTATAAAAGTTTGGCTGTGATTGTAAGGTTACATTCATTAAAATCATCAAGAGTAGAACAAACTCGTGCAAATCGCACTAGTTGAGAAATATACACCCCGTAGGATTTAGCTAGAGGATTTTAATAAAATGAAAAACAGCCAATCAAAGATTGCGATCCCCCCGCTACCCCTTTTTGGACCCCCTCCCCTTGGAAAAAAAGACAAGTGTTTTTGAAACTAAATTGATCATCGTCACTGTAGAAACACCAAAAAGATATGGTTGCTAGGTAGAATTCCAAAAAATAATGGGTCTTTGAGAAATTCAGGAACTTTACAAAAATTAGAATCAAAGATTTTTGAAACCTGGCTGTTGAAAATCATCATTTTTACTGTAGGGAATTGAAAGAGATATGGTTGCTAGGTAGAATTCCAAAAAATATTGAGTCTTTGAGAGTTTCAGGAAATTTACCAAACTTAGAATCAAAAATTTTTGCAATCTGACTATGGGAATTGATCAATGATACTAGAAGGCATAAAAAAAGATATGGTTGCTAGGTAAATCGGTCTTTGAGAGTTTCAGAAAATATACCAAAATTTGAATCAGTCTTTTGCACTCTGATTATTGAAAATGATCTTCAGTACTGTAAGGAATTGAAAAAGATATGGTTGCTAGGTAGAATTCTAAAAAATAGTAGTTCTTTGAGAGTTTCAGGAACTTTACCAAAATTAAAATAAAAGTTTTTTGCAATCTGAACATTGAAAATGATTATTAAATCTAAAAGGCATCAAAAAAGATATGGTTGCTAGGTAAAATTCCCAAAAATAATGAATCTTTGAGAGTTTCAGGAAATTTACCAAAATTAGAATCAAAGATTCTTTAAACCTGACAGTTGAAATTCATCATTATAACTCTAAATAATTGAAAAAGATATGGTTGCTAGGTAGAATTCAAAAAAATAATGGGTCTTTGAGAGTTTCAGGAACTTTACCAAAATTAGAATCAAGTTTTTTTGCAATCTGACCATTGAAAATGATCATTAAAACTATAAGACATCAAAAAAGATATGGTTGCTAAGTAAAATTCCAAAAAATAATTGGTCTTTGAGAGTTTCAGGAAATTTACCAAAATTAGAATCATATTTTTGAAATCCTAGTGTTCATACTAGCTGATGACATTAAAATATTGCTTAATTATAAAACTTCATGTTGAAATTTCAAAAATTATTAGTCTTTGACATTTTCAGGAAATTTACCAAATTTGGCACCGGGGTCTAAATTCCAAAAGCTTAGAACGTATTCAAAGAGCAATTCCAATAATTCCTCATGAAAATATAAACCACAAAATCGAAATTATACATAGAGTTCCAGTCGTTCTGATGAGTACTAATTGTTTTACATTTTTTGGCCCCTTAAGGGCATGCCCCCAGGGGTCATACCAAAAGTCCGCTATCATCAGTAAATGAGATGCATATAATCTAACTTGCATACAAAGTTTCAGCTTCCAAACATTAATACTTCAGAAGATTTCGCTTATTACTGGATATCTCGAAATACATTTTCGCTCATTTTTCTGCCCTGAGGGCAAATTTCAAAATTCCGAAACCTTCGGCACAGACAACTTTTATAGTGTTACTTATACCCTTATTACAAGGTTTCTGCGATTTAAGGTGTAAGAGGAGTTCCAGCGGAATCGATTTTTTCGTTTTTTGGACCCCCTAGAGGCCATGCCCTGAGGGGTCATACCAAAGTTCCGACGCCCTCTATGAAGTTGCTACATAATATGTGAGTCCATATCCGAGTTTCAACTTTCTAGCCCAAATGGCCTTGGAAATTTCTTCAATTATTGGATATCGCGAAAATTCGTTTTCGCCCATAATTTGCCCCTAGGGCGTTTGACCTAAATTCCGAATCCACAGTGCGCTACTTCTGATCATACTCTAGTATGGTGCCGAGTTTCAAATTTGTATCTCTTATAGTTCCAGAGCTATCGGGGAGCATTACAAACGCACGTACGTACGTACATACGGACGGACTGCATTACATAATCCCCCCGCCTTCGCTAAGCGGGGGGATAATAACGTTTGTATTTATTTATGTTTTTCTTGTGCAGTTCCCTTGTGGATTGTGGCATGTGGTTGTGATTTTCGGCCAAAATAGGTGTTTCCTGATAACTATTCATATATATACTACTTCAAAATAATTTGATGGGCTTAACGTGCCCACCCCCTCTGAGTATCTAGTCAAGTTCTTATACTCTAAAAGACATAATTTCTAACCTCTAAATTAATTGCTGTAAGCAAATGAAAAAAAAAAATGAATGACTCAATTGTAAGCGCCGAATAAATTTTCGCGCCGTTTTATTTTTTGTTTTTTGGCTGTTTTCAAGGTAAATTTCATTTTGCGCATTTTTACGTTATAGTGGATATCGACAAGATACTGTGCATACATCCGTTAAATTGGCCTTGAGATCTAGTGTCCTGAAAATTTTACACACATACTGGCCTCTCAGTGTTACTGCTGATGTCTACTGAAATATATAATGATTTTTGACCAAACCCATCGGGAAGTTTTGAGTTTGATTTTTCTTCCGTTGTGCGACAGTGTTTTACCAGCAGACTAGGCTCCCTGAGCTAGCCGGCAGTTTAGCGGTGAGCACCCCTTTACCCATTTTTCAGAATTACGTATTGTCATTTTCTCTCCTTTCAAGATTGTGGTCATACAGTTAGTAGTCTACATGGTTTTATTGGTATGTTCATTATACTATATGGAAAAGGGACAGATAATGGGGAGGTTTGGGTACCCATAAATCGGTTTAACCCTACTGCTGGCTTTTGCTAGTGCCGGTACCAAGTCCGGCTGTCTCGAGTTCCTGTCATTGTTTACGTTTGTCTGTTGTCTTATTTGTGTTTTGTCCTGTGTATAGTTCCCTGGCAGATTGTGGCATGTGATAATTTTGCGATAATTCTTGTCTAGCTAAGTAAGTAAAATTAATTTCTAGCGATTGATATTGTTTGCAATCTATGAAAAAACCTTATGCGCAAGTACAATGACATTGCGCGCGATGTTCGTACGTCAAAGAACATTTCTCGTGTTTGCAATAAAAAGGCCTGCTGGAATAACAGAACATGAAATATAACGAAAATCGAAAAAGTGTGTGGATGTTACAAATGAAGTACTTCATTACAAATTTACGACTTTAATCAAATTAAAAATGCGTTAGTTTTTAATTTAATGCATTTTCGTATTCGCTTCGACGAAAAATGGCGTTGTCCAGCGTAACATTTCACACTATCAATAAAACTTTAAACTTTTGTAACTTTTTCATTTTACGTCTAATTCAAGAAAAATTATGCGAATAAATAGCCAGGTTTTGCAATCTTTAACGACATAATAAATAAGGTTATTATGACGCCATTTTCATTTCCCAGGCAACTATCAAAGCTACAATGTGTCCCATTTCAACTTCAAGAAACATAATTGTGAAAACAACACTAAAATACTCGCAAACCATGCTTACTGGCGAGCAAATGAATTATCTGTTATAATGTTATTGTTGCAAAAAATGTAGATTTGAAAGGAAAATCGGATTGACGTTGGTTTCGAAAAACTATGGTATTTTCATTTTGGGCGAACAAAATGTCCCCATGTTCAATTTTACCATTTATTGCTATCGATTGCCATTTTCGAAATAATTTAATTTAAAAACCGAAAAAGCTAGAGCGATGCCAAACTGAACAAAGAATGTTGTTTTTCTCTTCGTTCTAAAGTTATCAAAACTATCTTGACACTCCCATTGGCTTTCGAAACATTGAACTTTGAAAAAGGGTGATAAAAATGTCCCCCGGTGTTTTTAACGCATGGTGGCAATGCGACGTCGAAATTGGAACGTTTTGCAAAATTTCAAAATGAAATAGCCAAATTGCTTTTCTTTGAAAAATGAATTGAAAGACTGAATTGAGTATATAATATGCATCATGGATTTTTCAATAGGGATTTTGTGAAAATAAGTACAATCAATCAATTCCAAAAAGCTTTTATCTCAATCAGTAAAACAACGAAAAACACTGATAAATGGTCAAAATTGAATTTGGTTGAGGTGGACATTTTAGCGAGAGTAAAAGTGTACATTTTAGCAAATTAGAATCATTAATTAGTTACAATTATTTATAGAAATGAATAGATGTATCAAAATTATCTTTCTCGAAATAACAAAAAAATTTTATATTTGAAAAATGTTTTGTTTAAAATTTTATGTATGTTTCGCCTAAACAGAACGACTGGAACTCACGATGAATTTGTTTAATGAGTACCCCAATGAAGAAAGCACCGAGTTTTAACTGTCTAACAATAGTTGTGCTTATGTTGTACCTTTTTTCATTTTTTAAATTTTATCAATATATTGAATTATTGATTTAGTTTGAAATGGTTATCATTTTAAATAAACGTACTAAAAGTTATCTTCCTCAAAATCCGTTTTCACCTTCCCGTCGGTCAGCAGTGAGCCACGCAAATTATTAGGATCAAGGAAGACGTTCACATATGTGTCGCTAAAATGCCCATTGTAATTAAACGTCCTCATTTGATCACTTTCAACCAGGCGCAAATTGGTGAAATAATTATCATTGGACAAACAATAGATGCAATTCCCGATGAAGTGATCATTATTGTTTATTACATTGATATTTGTTAATAGTTGCATATTTTGTTGATCTCGAGTCGATTTAGCTATATCATATTTCCATGATTTTTCCCTGTACGGGAGATTCAAAAGAAAGTCCAGATTTGGATATTTATTGCCCGGTGAAGTATCATTCTTGTTTATTCCTTTCCCGAGTACAGGGACGGACAAATCCTGATATATTAGTAATTTGTGTTATTTTTTTTTTCCCATGAGATTTATTCCGTATTAATCGTAGCCGGGGAAATTTAGGGTTCAATATATAAGACAAAAAAACCTGCACGGAGACATTTGAGGATCAGTTTTAAAGAAACAATGCGGAAAATTCAAGACACTGATTTAGAGAAGGACAGACATGCAATCTTCATTTATTAATAGTCAAATTTTCAAATATTGGCGATTTACAGTGCAATGTTTGTTCAAAATTAATCTTGCCCGCATTTTATGTTGGCGGGGAAAAATCACAATTCCAGGTAAATGAACTTGACCGACAAAGAATTATTACAACCGTATTTTGTACAAGCGGCCAGACCGAAAGATCACACAATTTGCTTCTGTCTCTACATGTTTTAGCAATTACCATGTAGAAGTCCGCGCTTCATTTCCAAAGACAACTTTCGAATTACGAAAAATATACACACTTCCTTATATTTCTGAAAGTGATCATCTTGGATTTTATGGGTACTCGCACTGTCATCGCTTTTAGTTCGTTTTGGTTTTTTGTGTGTTTGCTTGTTTATTTTAATGTGAAATTCTAGTTATGTCTTTGTGGTACCAATATGTCCGGTATATGTACGTCTGAATGCTAAAAAGATTTACAGAAGCATTTCAAATTTTTACCTTAGAACTGTTGAGGGTTACAGAAGTAACGTGTACCATGAATTTTCAATTGGTTTTGTCTAAGAGTTAGAAAATAACATTCTCTAATTTCTATCCAGTTTTCACGGTGTGGAAACATTTGTTCTCCTCTCTAGAGAGAAGGACAAGTTTCGTGAGATTTCCCGCCAAATTTATTCGGAACACAATCCTCGGTGTTTTTCATCCAGTCATTAGAGATACAGTTTCCAAAACTTAAACACGTTAATTATGAAATTTCTCACATCTCGTTAAATAAATTTGGAAATGTTTAAGAGCTCGGCAAGCCTCGCTTTCAAACATTTGCAAAATTTAACTCGATGTGAGAAATTTCATAATCAACTAGTTCTCGTTATGGAAACTATATATCCCTTTGGAAGTTGGTTGGTTGAATATAGTCTCTAACATTGTTTTCCGGTTTATTACGATAATTTCTCACATCTCGATAGTTAAATTTTCACATTTTAAAGTTCTCGATTAAACCTCGAACTTTAAAATGTGAAAATTTAACTATCTCGATGTGAGAAATATACGTAATAAACTGGAAACAATGTTAGAGACTATATTCAACCAACCAACTTCCAAAGGGATATATAGTTTCCATAACGAGAACTAGTTGATTATGAAATTTCTCACATCGAGTTAAATAAATTTTGCAAATGTTTGAAAGCGATTCTTGCCGAGCTTTTAAACATTTGAAAATTTATTTAACGAGATGTGAGAAATTTCATAATTAACGTGTTTAAGTTGTGGAAACTGTTTCTCTAATGACTGGACGAAAAACACCGAGGATTGTTTTCCGAATAAATTTGGCGGAAAATGGCACGAAACTTGTTCTCCTCTCTAGAGAGGATAACAAATGTTTCCACACCGTTCAGGAAATGTGAAAACTGGATAGAAATTAGAGAAATATAGTTTCTACAACGAGAACTAAGTTGATTATGAAATTTCTCTCATCGAGTTAAATAAATTTTGCAAATGTTTAAAAACGAGGCTTGCCGAGTTTTTAAACATTTGAAAATTTATTTAACAAGATGTGAGAAATTTCATAATTAACGGGTTTAAGTTGTGGAAATTTTTTCTCTAATGACATTATGTAAAACACCGAGGATTATAATCCGAATAGATTTGGCGGGAAATTCCACGCGAGTTGTTCTCTCACTAGTGACGAGAAATATTTTTATCACATCGTCCAGGCGTTGGTTAAATTTGCTAGAAATTAGAGAAATATTTTTATCACACCGGTCAGGCGTTGGTTAAATTTGCTAGAAATTAGAGAAATATAGTTTCCACAACGAGAACTAGTTGATTATGAAATTTCTCACATCGAGTTAAATAAATTTGGCAAATGTTTGAAAGCGAGACTGGAAATTGGTTCTCTAATGACTGGACGAAAAACACCGAGGATTATGTTCCTAACAGGTTAGCGGGAAATTTCACGTGAGTTAAGTTCTCTCACTAGAGACGAGAACTCTCATTATCAAGCATCACTGTAAACCATTTAACGGATGATGTATATGAGACAGGACATGCTTACCCTTCCTGAGAACCTGATGTCAATCTGTTTTAGTATACCACAGTTTTGCGCGTTGTATTTGTGGTATTCATGTTTTTTGTTAATGTAAAGTGTCTTTAGTCTTCCGCCTTCTGGTATTCTTTGCCTAATCAATAGACCTTGATTTATATAATATTGTGCTTTGTCCCTTCGGTAATCTACTGCCGCTGTTTCCTACACTTGAAAAAGATTACTTTATTTTGTGATGAATATCCCACTAATATAGATGTATTCCGAAAATTTTGCTAAGATCGTGAATATTGTAAATGTGAACTGAAATCTGATGTTGAATTAAGTGCACCAGACGATTATCCTGGTGTCTGTTAGGAACATTATGAATATTTGAACGATGGAAAAAGTAAAAAATGCACTAAGACAGGGGAAATTTTCTGTAATTTTTCAAGAGAAATTTGCTGGTCATCTTTTTTTTCCTGCTCAATTGCTAAACGAACAACACAAAAGTCTCTGAGAAAAATTTCGTATTCAAGTAGTTGTATTGTTGTACATGACTACCAGAGGACTAAGCCTGCAAATAGAAGTTAGAATTACAACCGTCATATTTTCAATACACTGAGGTCTAAATTCAAATATCGAAATTAATGTAATTTTAATTTAAAGTGTGATAAATCGAAAATTAAGATGTACAATTTAGCCCTTTACGAAGATAACGTCATTTGTCATGATTACGTCTGTTACGCTTACATGTACGAAGATCGCGCGTAACGTCAATGTAATTGCTGTAACAAAGATAAAACCCTTCAATAAATGACATGAAAAATTCGGTTTATAAATAAATGACATGAAAAAATAATTGGGTTAAAGTGAGACTAAACTAAAACTTTGGTTTGAAATAACAAACTCAAGTTACTTTAGTTCTACATTTCGATGCTTAAATATGACAAAAAGTGCTTGTTTTAAATATGACCCTAATCGGTATCCATATATTTTGCAAAAGTTTTAACGTAGAACAAAGACTTCCGTTATGACAATAAAATGACTCACATAATGAGCATTTAATATGTACTAATAATCATGTGTAAGCAATGACAAATAGTACTTTTTGTAAAGGGGTAGTGTCATGCACTTGGCATATCTAGTTTCATGTAATTGTAAAACAGAGATGACAATTAAATAAATGAATAGATTGAGAAAAAAATGGTCGGCTTTACCAAAATGGCTGATGTGTGATTAAGTTTAACGTATTGCTAACGATATTTTTGATTTACTTAGCCTTTGTAAAAAGACATTTTTGCTAAGAGTGCATAGATTTTCGCCAGTAGACCACCGATTTCGGAGGTGTTACACCCATTGAGATTTTAAATAATATTCTATCAGTTCAGCACATTATTGCAACAAATAATGTATATATGATATAAATATATCAAGTAAAAAATTGAATCCAAATTCCACTTTGTCTTTAGACATTTGAGTATCAATTTATCCACCAATTGCAAAGCTCCGCACTTATTTAATTTTGGTTTTACATTTGAGCCTTTTTGTTTTGCAATTTCTGTATTTTGTTGTATTTTTAAAACAAAGACAGTAAAATACCGAAGGGACAAAAAATGTGAAATTGCAAAGAAAAAAAACGCAAGTCCAGAGAGATGGCTTAAGATTCATACTTTGATGGCATGATGTGTAAAATAGATAAAAAATTATTCAAAATTAGTAGGCGGTGAAACATCTAGTCTTCTAGCGAAGTTCTATGAATGTCTATTTGAAATATTGCCCGTTCGACTTTTTTATACAAAAATCATTCATCATTTCTTATGAAAAAGACAACAAGTAGTTTTAATTTCTGTACCTCTTTAATTAATTTGATATTCGTCTCTGTTCTACAGTGGCATGAAACTGGAATATACCCGGGGGGGGGGGGGGG
>MJUU01048662.1:0-22093 GCA_002080025.1 Modiolus philippinarum | reverse complement strand
TGTGCTTAAGTTGCCAGGTGGTAAATTGCCCTGCAAATTAATATCTTGTGCTGATACAATTTCAAAGAAATTATAAAAAAAAATATTCTTTGTCAAATATCTGAATAAGAATCGGGGTTAATAAGAAGGAATAAGCATTTTGGGAAGTAGAAAAAATGGTGCAAACGAGAAAGTGCCGACAAACATGCTCTAAATTTGTTTAAAGATAAAATTATTACCAAGGTCACCAACAGAATAGATTTTCAGAAAGATAATTATATTGAGTCATCTCCTAAACTGTCTGTGATTAGAATCAAGTCAGATTTATGTGTTTGTACCTGTTGACAAGGCTTCCAACAACGTTGCTATCGTGTGAAAGAAATACTATGTCGACTGGACAAATCAGACACTTTCAAACGTATCACTTGGGACGAAAAAACGTTCACCAAACGACATTATAAGGATACAGAAATGCTTAAAGTTCCACCTAAAGATAACACCTTGCCTACTATGTACTGGGTTCCTAAGCTTCACAGAAATCCCTGCAAGCATCGTTTCATTTCGGCCTATAGTAAGAGTTCTACCACTCATTTACCCGCCAATTACTTGTATAAAGAAATGGTTATTTAATACTGTGAAAAAATTATCAAGGTGACTTTTTTTCTGCTTTTTTTATTAATTATACATTTGTATATAGTTTCTGCTAAGATTAAATAAGAAACTGGATGTTACCCCTACATTGGAATGATTCATGTTTGATAATACACGAGCGTTCAGGTTATACTGTATATAGTTTCTGCTAAGATTAAATAAGAAACTGGATGTTACCCCTACATTGGAATGATTCATGTTTGATAATACACGAGCGATCTTGTATTTCAAAATTTAACATGACGTACTTGGACGAGGATGACTCATTTCATAATACTGTTCAAACAGATGAAACAATCCACATTCTTTCGAAACATCGTCTTTGATTTAGTTAGGAAAGAAATGGCGATGCCACGATTATGTGGAAGACCAAAGACATATCAGAAGATGGTATGGACATTTTCAGGGAGATGCCCTACAAAGGCAACATTGTTTTCTCCGGAGGTAGGTTAACATTTCATTGACGATGTATTGGTTCATTGCGTGTTATTTACTATGTACTAATTATATGCCAAAACCATTTATTGTAAATGTGTTTGTTCAAAATAAAATATTGTCTATATTGTCTTTAGAAGGAACCCATCAAAGGAATATATATAAAAATATATATATATTTCACAAACAGATACATTTGGTTATTTTGGTTATAAAGGTGTTTCATTTGGGGTGTTTCTGAAACGTTCAATCTACGGGTCCTACTAAAAAGCGCCCGAGCACTTATTTTTTGCAACATACTGACTAATTTGTAGGATTTGGCTATGAAATACAACAAATAATTGAATAATTTATAATTGATTGATTGAGAATAATTTATAAAATGAGGTATTTTTTATTTGTTGTTTTATAACTTATTTTAAAATGTGAAGTTGCACTAATTTATTAGATGTCACATGCACACAGACGTATTATGGTTAGAAACATCACTGTAACATACACACATATTCTAGTAATATACAATACCAAAATGAAATATTGTCTTAAAAGTTCTTGAAAGATATCACAGTACCAAAAAAACAAATGACGTCTAAAACATTAATTGACAAAATTTAGAATATTACACAAACGTTGATATAACAGTATAAAGAGAACGAGAACATTCTTTTTAAAATATAACTACGCACAGAAGCAGCTTGAAAATAAATAATATTAAAATCTAGTTCATAATGATTGTTAAAAAAAAGCAATTTTGGTTAATAAATCGACAGACTTGTATCATGACATTTGCTCTGTGAAAAAAATTCTCAAGTTAAAATGTATAATTAAGAATAACCAAGCACCATCTAAGAGCTCTAATTTTTTATTTTTAAATGTGCTTGAATGTAGTGATAAAAGTCAATTAAATTAAATTAAACTCTAACTAAAAATATTTGCTTTTAAAATCAAGTAGATAATAATCTCGTTAAAAATAATTGTTTTGTTCACCCGCCTGAAGACATAAATAAAAAAATAAAATAAATAACAGAATTCTCATATGACAACACTGAAAATGAGTCGACACAACGGACGAACTACATGCCATTTTAATTATTAATAATTAAAAATATAAATGGGATTGGATTATTATCAGCGTTCCAGATGTTATTTTAAAATTTGTCACCCTAACGATCGTTAATACAGTCGACTTTTGTTAATCACTTTATAACAAACAAATTTGTTAAATGAATGTAAAATTTTGATGTGACTTGATTTGTAGAATGCTGATGTACATGACATAAATAACAAAAACAAAAAAAGTCATTCACTGGCTAGAAATTATGTTAAATTTCTCACCTTAGTCAGTGTTTCCAATGCTTATGTATAGGAAATTGCACTAGAAAATTAAAACTGTTTGTGTAGTCTTTGAAGCCTAACCATAAAACTAGCCAGAAAAGAAAAACATTCTAAAATTTCTAGTGACGGAAAACGTCCGAATGATATTAATAAGAAACTCTCTAAACTAATGAAAAAAATTCGAAAACAAAAAAACTTTGTTCTGAAGTGTCTAAGGATGTGACAAAAACAATAATGATGTTGAAATGTACATTAACTAAATGTTTTTAGCAAAATATTTTATATGTTTATTTTGCTGGTCCAGCAAATCGTCAAAATCCGGTATAACCCTACCGCCAGTTCTTGCTAGTGCTAGTATCAAGTCTTTCTATCCCGAGTTGCTATCGTTGTCTATGTTTGTCTTTTGTCATTTTACTGGCATTTGATTGTCATTTTCTGTCATTGTAAATGTTTCCTGTTATTTTTTCTTCATTAATGCAACGCATATAAAAATTATTTTAGAACAGATTTACTTGGTCGAATGACATTCTTGTGACTTTTTTTCTTTTCCAGGGATATAAAAAACTAATCCTGACTGGGCATCATCATTGAAGCTTGGCCATCATCAAACGCCCGAAGTATAATCTTCCCAGAATCGATGAAAGAATGCAAGCCAGGAAGGAGAGAAAAACACAATATCGAGCTAACTTCATTCAACTGACAATGCACAACAGGATGAATACATGTATCAATGTGTGATTCTGGCATTTTCAAAGGACATAGTTTGTACATTTAATATGATAAGGTCACTGTCTAATGATCAGGACCAAGAAACCGAGGACAAAAAAAGGAAGTAAAAGAGAAAAACTGAGCTTCGAAAAAACTGCTGGTACAGTCATAGTCAATACTACACCTAGAAAATAAGGAAAGGGGTGTCAAGTATGTGGAACCGTTTCAGCGCTGAAGATTTCCCACGGCATGTCATATGATATATAATAGAAAGAGTGAAACTTGCAAATATCCATGAATGTACTTAGAATGCACATGCGTTGCATGCAAGAAAGTTGATTTATATAGACAATTCAGCCGCCAGTATCCAACATTAGCTGAGGATTCAGATTCTTTCAGATAAAGATAAAGTCGAGCATTGCACTGGACTTTTTCACAACATACTCATTGCCTTGTTTACATTCTTGTTTGGATCCTTAAGCATGTAGGAATTTATTGGAACACGGTTGTTGACCAGGAAGCAAAGGAGCTCTTTTACTAATTTTCGCGAATAGCGTTGGCTTAAGCATTCAGCGTTAGAACTTGAGGAAGGTATTCGGATAGTTGCTGCTCGGTCTCCGAAGACAGCTGCAGAGGCCACCCTGTCTCCATCAGTATATACAGGTAAGTATTCGGGGTGTTCAGATTTAATTCTTGCAAACTCCTGTTGGATTGGTTGATGTTTTACGCTAACTTCAGCAATATTTCAGGTATATTGTGGCCTGAACTGTTGAGTATATTGAACAATTTAAATAAATACATAAAATACCAAATACTTTTATACAAGTAAAAATAAATGTTTAAAATGTTAAAAAAAAATCATAACCAGAGGATAAGTGTCAGACTTTTTATATTTTCGTAGTTCGATATGAAATACTGGGGTTCTGTTAAAGGATACAGAAACATGTGCATATGTCTCAACGGCGACTAATAAACAAGCAATGGTCATATGCTTTTAGGAATGATAAGTCTAACGACTTATTCAAATTAAATGTTATATTAAAAGAATTGAAGTTTTATTTTAAGTAGGTCAAATTTTAAAATTGCGTGGCCTTTGGGAGTTTCAGGAAATTAAATATCAACTGTAACACAGGGTATGTCTGGACTGCCCATAGCTCCAACATTGTTCTACAGCAACAACCACTACAACAAATCTTGCGTAATACTTGATGTGATAATTTCATTTCTGCATGGATGATGGGTCAGTGTCACTAACTTGATGTTGAATCAGTATTATCGTCCAGACAAACTGAATGTCAAATACTAGTTCTGGCCAGATCACTATATGCTATTCTCTTTTCTGTGTTCATGTTGTATGCAATATTTAAGCCATATATTTTGTATATTATACAAAAAATCCCGATAACTTAGTTCTGGCGGACAGGGGGTTCACAACTGACGATCTACTAAAAGAGCGTCAAACCACTTTAAATAAACCCCTATTTGCGGAAAACGTCTATATTCACTGGTCAAGAGAAACTTCAATCAAAGTGATTTTTTGTTAAATCCTGCAACAATATTGAGCGTGTAATTGTTTCCAGCCGTCTTGTTACTTTTTAGGAACCTCACGAAAATATTAAAATATTTGTATTTGTACTTTTGTACATGTATTTTGAAATAAAATAGAACTGAAAATCCATTTTCACACTCGTTTACCGGTGTACTCGATAAACTGTACTGCTTATGAACGTTTTGCAGACACTAATATTTCCGGTTTGGGAGATTCATGTTTATCAGTAGAGTAACGTTTAATTCCATGCAGATAATGGCGAGTTTGGATTAAGTGATTAGAAATACGAGTATATGTAAACTCAGTACACGTCAAAAGAATGTATTTTTCTTTGGATACCATTATTCCAAATGATGGCGTTTATTCCAAACGATTCCATCTCGTGAAATTATTTTGTAGTAATGCAAACAAAAACACAGTAACAGCTGTTACTTGGCCAAATATAAATTTTTTCTCCTTATAAACTATAAACTAGAAAAACATTGTACTGCTTACCAGATATGATTTATAATACCCCAACTCGTGAGTGGGTGGTATATTTGAATACTAGTACCTTTGTCCGTTCGTCCTTCCGTCCATCTTTTTTATTACATGTATTTACACTGTACTGCTTTTGGGATTTTTTTTCTCTCCAAAAATTAATGTTTTCAATATTTTTAATTTAACAAAACAAACAAAAATCTTGCACGTTTATTTCAGGCAATGAGCACATGACAGCTTCTGATGGTGCAAGAACTAACGTGTAAACTGTAGATATGGTATATCTGAAGTTTAAAAAAAAGCCAGAAAGTTAGTACAGATTATAACAGTTGAGGCACCTCATGGGATGGAAGATTAACTTGGCTATTTTTGTACCAGTAATTACTGAAAATAGGTTAATATTAGTACACATTCACAAAATGTAGTAATCATATATTTAAGAATGGGTGCGAATAATAAAATAATCTGTGGAATATACAAATGGTACTCCAAAAATCACGAAATCTCTGTTAATCATTCTTTACTTTCGCTTTAGACCACTTCATTAATTTAAAATTGATCCATTTAAATCTTACTTTTGTCGCCAGCGACGTTTGTAAATAGATCTTTTAGACAATCAGCACAATAAAAATAAACGCCTTGTATCGGCACCATCTACACATTTTACTTAAAACATGTTGAACTGTACAAGGAAAATTGCATGGAATACATTCAGGTCGATCATGAATCTAAGTGATGTTCTAGTGTGTCCAATACGACTTCGGGTCAACACTACATGTTCCCTGCGGTTTTTACCACAGGAACTGACCTAATACCAACGTCTGACTGTATTCCTGCCACACCTTTAAAATGTATTTAACGATCAAAGGCTTTATGTCGGTGTACCGATTTGGACAATCACAATTGGTTTGATACGAATACCTAAAGGTTGTGTAACGTTTGGGCGTGTTTATAGTAAGCTTTGTGAAGAGGTTTGAAAACACAGTTGTGCACAGGATTGGAAGGATACGCTTTAAGCTTTGTTGCATAGTTTATTTATACTAGCTTACTAAATATCTTTGAAGAATTTTTTGTAACATACATCCGCAGTGGATGTAGTTGCCAAAATTGTACATTTGACATAAAGTTCTGTCCACTTAAAGTAGTTGCAAGAGGATGAGGAACAAGTCTAGACAGGGAATCTGCTTTGTCCGAGGCACGTACATAGTGCAATTGACAATCAAATGTCTGTTACATCAATGATGCATTATTTTCTTTCACTAACCGTAACAAAGATGACAACCACAAGGTTCTTGATATCCACCAAACACATATATCGGGTTTGATCAACAGATTTCGTTACCGTTTATTCTCAGATCCGGCGTGACGTATCAGCTCGTTAGATACAACATCCGGGCGCTCGTGTAGATGAAGCTTTATCTTAGATACCATTCTAATGAAGTGTTTATAACCTTCGAAAATTACACAGAAGAAAGTATTTAACCAAATAGACTATTTACAAATTACTTGATGATTATTGAAGTATTGCAAAAATGGTTTTTGATCAAAATTTTACGGATTATACGGATAACTTAACAAAAATTGGTAAAACACCCTTCATGCTCTTTATAGATAACTCGAAACTCCATAAATTACACGCCCAGGCCTCGAAATTAATATACGCTTCTTAAATGTACCATTTAATTCAGTACCGATATTCATAAAATTTTCTGTAATCCGAAATTTTTATCTAAACACAACAAAGCGAAATATTTACCATATACTGTTGCCACGAGCCTGAAACTGGTAAACTAAAAGAGACTATGAAGATATGTCAGTTACAAATAGCGAAAAATCCAAAGTAACTAAATCACGTTTTTTTTTTCTTTTTTTTTAAAATTTCAAACTAACATCCTTTTGTAATAATTATAAAGATGCCATTGGTCTAAAAGGCTTGCGCCCATCCTTGTTCCATTGGTCTCCTATGATATGAAAGTCCCTGTTAAAAAGATGAGATTGTAAAATGTTTTTCCTCTTCGCCACACTCTAGATGTTTCATTCAATATTTAAAAACATATACTAAAAGTTCTCATATTACGAAGATAATATCCCATATTTCCAGTCTCGAGTAGTGATACTTTCCATATCTAAATTCAACTTTAAAATAATCCAAAATATAATAAGAAGACATGGACAGTGTCCTGATGTAGTTCGATGGTTCCTGCAGCATATGGATTGATATTTATTACTCTTATTAGAATTTTATAATTTTCAAATTGTATCTATCCGGCCATAAAAATAAAGTTTCCTGAGATAGAAAATATGAAGAGGAACTAAATTATATATTTTTCGACCCTTGCACATAATTATATCATATAAAGGTTTCATGTCAATTTTCTTACGGTTTGATAAATAAAGAATTATTATGTTATTTTAAATAATAAAATTGTAACCAGATGTGACAGAATGAATTTTGCACGAGTAAAAAATTTAACACTGATATGTTAATTGATATAGGTATACCTAATTGGTGTCCTAATTGTAACCGTAAATGCATTAGTCACTTTTATTGAGAAAGTAAACATTGAAATAGCTAACACGATAAATGCACGCTTTCATGACATGTAAGAACGATAAACAAAAACACAATTATAGAAAATTATTGCTTGTAGTTAAACCAAAGTGTGCGGGTATTTACGCCTATATGTTTTGCTTTTCATAAAATGGTAATTACTTTTTAATTTTAATTCCACTATTCATGTCTGGTAAAATTGATTAAATTTGAATTTCGGAGTTCAAATCGGTTTTTCTGTGGGATTCCTTTTACGGTCAAGACATTTGTTCTGACTTAACCAGCACCCCCCTTTTGTGTTTTATTTCTTCGTTTATGTTTAAGTTTTTTAAGTTGACACTGATATTTAGACATATATCACATCCGACTGCCTAAATGAAAATTGTATATGGAGTTTACTTAATCGTACATAATATCAATATAAATATCAACTGGTATTACGAAATATTGAATGTTTCACGATCTGTCGTATCTAAGAAAGGGAGATAAATCATTTCTTAAATACCCGTATGTTCGGATAACAGAATTAGTGGCAAAACCAAACAACTATTCTGACGGTAAGGGATCAACCATTTGATTTTTAGGGGGGGGGGTAAGGAAAGAACATCTGATTCTGGATATTTTCTATCACGCTATTTTAGAGCCTGACATTTTATTCCCACTCGAAGTTGTTCTGTCATAGCGACGAAATGAGCAATCTTTGTAAAGGAACTTCCATACACCATTCCTGTAAAGTTAGGTTGAATTTGCTTCAGTGATTTCAGAGGAGAAGATGAAAATGTGAAAAGTTTAACGGACGGACGACGGATTGACGACGGACGCCAAGTGATGGCAATAGCGCACACTGACGGTTTAGGTCATGTGAGCTAAAATTGAATGCAGCTTAATTGCAATCGGCAATATACATTTAGTCGAAACAAGAGTGAACTTTTTGGCTCACCTGGAACAATGGAAGCCATTTCCAATACTTGGCATCTGTCGTCCGTCTGATCAACTTTTTAAAACCCTTTTCACTTTTCAAAAAAATGTTTTACTGACTAACAAAAATATATCGACCTCTGACTTGTCATCAGTTAAAATATTTTCTTTAAGTTGAAAAAAAAATGCATTGACCACACCGAAATGCGAAAATTGTATTGTCCAATTATGTAACTAGAAATATGACTAATCAAACTTTTGACTTATACAGTACTATAATAATAACATTAATCGTGCTAACGACCCTTTTGACATATTAGGATGCCTCTTGTTGCATTATCATATTTAAAGATTCCCAATAAATACTATAATACACCAAGCACTAAGAACTTTCTTAGAAATACATAATCTAAAAAGAATGCCGAATTTCTGGCAATCTAAAACAGTGAACATATATATTGATTTAAGAAAGAGATACAAAAAAGCCAATCATTTTTAATACATTCAGTATCTTTTCAGTTGTTGTGGTTACTAAAAAAACTTTCGTTCTATTTTTCATTTTATTTCAGAATGAATCCAGTTTAAATGAGACCATTCAAGGGCCTTTTGAGGAAAGTGATTTTACCCCGCCCATATTAGTTAGTTTATTGTACTCTAAGTTAGAATGGCCAAGCATTACATTATGAATGAGAAAATAACCCTATGCACCGCATGATGCAACAATACAATAATGATGTTAAATTCAAATTTTAATGTCAAATATTAAAAGATGGTCCCTTTCAGTGTAAAAAAAAACACAGCTTATCTCTATGAAAAACAAAATAATGTGAACTGATATGGTCTGTCTTGTTTGAAAATAACACACTACGGTATAATCCTTTTAAATATGTCTTGAACTCGTGTTAAATTTGTCATAAATTCATATAACAAAGAATCGGTGAAAAAAAAATGTAAGGATATGGGGCAAATGTAAATGAGACAGAATCTCAATGAATACATTGAATAAAAAGCAATGGAACAACGCTTTTATTGTTGTCCTCCATCTTCAAATCAACATAAGGCCTTCAACAATGAGCAAAAACTCATACCCCAGTGTATGTCCAAGATTGCAGGTAGAACCGTTTTAAGCAGAATTAGGNCCCCCCCCCCCCCCCCCCCCCCCCCCAATTACCTATGTTGGTAAACTGGAAGTAGATGTCTGACAAACCTACTTTTGGTACTTCCTATTAAGCGATAAAGAACATCATACTGAAATCATATACCGAATATCATCATGTCAGTGTGATGAAGAGTTGCTCAGAATACCATTACGTACAGTTTCAACATTTAATCAGCAATGTTGAAAATTGACTAATGAAATAAAAGGGACAACAGGAAACAACTACAATGGCTGAAAATTATAATTACATGCCACAATATTCTAGGGACCTACATCCAACAGACCTAATTTCGGTACTCGCAATAAAGGACCTCATACTAAACTCGTATACCAAATATCCAGTTCCTGTGATGAATAGTTGCCGAGAATAATTTTGCAAAAAATTTCAACAATTGACTAGTAATGTTGAAAATTGACGTAGTCGGTTAACAGGAAGTAGATGTCCGACAGATGTAATTTCAGTACTCACGATAAAGGATCTCATACTAAAGCCATATAGCAAATTTTAAGCCACTGAGATTTGTAATTGCTCTCTAATGCATTTTAAGTATTAAGGCATACATGATACTTCACAAATGTTCAGAAATTTTCTTTGTCCCCTAGAGAAGGGCAGGGACCTATTCCAGTGTTTTAACAGGTAAAATGATGAGAAAGTCTTATATAATAGGAAAAGTAAATATAGTAAAAAATGTGGATCTGCTATTTTGGCAAATAAAAATGTCTCTGTATCATTTCCATAATTTATTACAAAATTATTGGGCTCTATGTAGCCAGAGCCCCCAAAAAACCGATTCAGGTGCCGGTAAGGACTGTTGAGATATTACAAAACATATTTCTGTCAAAAGTCAGGAAACTGTAGCCTATGTCTTGTGCTTTTTAACTTTTTGGTTCCCTCTCTGACTTGAAGTTTAGTAAGGCCTCCTCTTCGCTGAACATCAGTTCCCGGGGACAACTTCAGCCTGCTTCAGGGTGTAGGATTTCCTGCTGTTCATTGAACACCCATAGGCGGCATTGCGTTGTTCACTACTTGTATTGAGTTGTTGTCACTTTGAAATATTCCATTTTTCCAATCTTATTCAAACATTCAAGATTACATGAACTTACTCACTGTGATAAATATTCATACATTCAATTCTGTATCAGTTTCCTGCAAAAATGGGTTAGTAGAAAACCTATCTTTCAAGTATTCAAACAAAAGTCTCTACAACTGATATATGCAATTACTAATTCAAACAAATTTGATGAGATATATCTCATTAGATTGATTGATTAGTTAATTTTTAACGTCCAACGAGCAATATTTCAGCTATACTAGGACGAGAACAAGTTAATCAATCAAAAAATTGTAAGTAAAAGAAGAAAGAAATAAAGTTGGAAATGACAATTGGATTGCCACTGGAAAAGGAGAAATGGGTAGGGGCAGGAAATTTAACCTTCCATACGACACCCTGTGCGTCTGCTCTCTTTAGATAATATAGAAGGGGTCTTTATACTGCATGGAGGATGGCGATGGAAGTAGTACGCTTTCCATCAACTAATCATATTGAGGCTGCATACCAATTTTGAGATCAATCCCACTTATAGAAGCGAGGTACTGAGGAAGACGATGGCTCATGGGTCAATCAAGTAGTACGCTTTCCATCAATGATGGTTACGCTCCACTTGAGTATACAATCTTCCGAACACTTGATACTTTCTGGTGGAGATCCTTAGAATCAAAGTATCACCCCTGTCGGCACTCCGTGGTGGGTGGGTGACAAAGATGGTGAAATCTTCTTACTACATGGCATAAAAAACCCCTCAAAACCAACCCGTTCCAAATAAAAAAAGAAAATCTGATGATTCCATTCCAGAAGTTGAAGATAACAGTTGGACAAAATTCATTATGCTGACTGGATCACCTAACAAACCAATATCAAAAATCAATCCTTTTGCTATACAACTATACAAAGCATTGCTGGAACAGTGAAAAATGTCTCCAGGATGCGATCAGGTGATTTACTTATTGAAGCTACTTCAAAAACCCAAAGTGAAACAATTAACATTGCGCATATGGAAAAATAATCGACATGGGGTATATTCGAACTGAGTTTTAACCCTGCCTTGCATTCGGAACCAAGCTAACAATTATATTTGAGATTACTTATTTCATAAGAATGATGTATGCAAAACACCAAGCTGATTCCGAGTGCAAGGCATATAAAAAAATAAAAAAAGTGTTTTTATAATAAAGTGAAAATTCAGTGTATTTATGCTATTCTTTTATGTGATCTGCTTCGTTTATCAAAGTTTTATTGATTCATATATTCAAATTGTACGCATCAACATTCTCAGTAAATATTGTTTTGCTAGTATTTAGACCTTGTTAGAGCTTTTTTCTAACCTGGCGATTTGCCAAATAAGATGAACACGACCTGGTTTGGTCAGTAGATGCTATATATTTTATTAGATTTTTCTTGTTGGATTTTCCTGATATAAAATGTGTTTTTATGTATTTGAAACAATAAAAATTAGCCGTGGATTATAGTTAATTACTTTTAAGAATCATCTTTGCACGTGTAAAAAAAAGTCCAAAGAATTGTGATCACCCTTTTCATATTTCTTTGTATTTTAAACCTCTATGATATGATTTTGTTACTGCCCATTAGCAGATTTGGTCTAATCAGAGAAGTGTTCCATTCTCATTATGTTACAGGAGTGGGTTAATTTCTCGATATGTTACAGGAGGGCCTATAACTTCTTTATACAGCTGACACGTATCCTTAGTTTTAAAGGCCTTTGTTAACTGCTTAGTTTTTCTTGCTAAGCTAAATAGTAGGTATGGAAGGCTCTCACAATGAAAATATAATGATCTTCCATACCCGAGAAGATGTTTGAATTGATTGCAGCAAAATGCAAAACTTTGTTCTGCGATAAGTACTAGTATGTATTTCTGTTAGAAAAGGGATTCCATAATTGTTCAAAGTTGATTCTTTTCTTGGAATAAAACTGAAATGAGTGGCTTCTTTTTTGAAAACGGGAAAAAATTAAAAGTTTATATCAGTTAAAAATCGTGTAGCTGGTATGTGTGGAGGAGGCATAGTACACTTATGGCTCATTATCAAGCCATGCTCAAAACTGAGAAATGAAATGTGTTCCAGACTGTGTCTGCATAATTGATATAATTTATGATAAAACTTCTTAATATTTAGTACACATATTCTTAATTATACCAAATAAAACGCATAATATTTACTTTGCAATAATCAATGTCCCAGTGTTAGGCCAAAAATTCTTGGCCAAAAATTCAAAAAATTAAAAATAAGTACTAAAACAAATAAAGAGTCTAAGTCGACAAAATAATTATATTTAGGTCCCATTACGTGATATTTTGTTTCAAATTTATATTGATATATATGAAAATATGTATTAGTATATGAAAATATTTCGGACAAGCACAAATTCATACTTATATCAAGAACATATCAGTCAATTTTATGGAAAAGTACTCCATTTACCTCGAAAAATGAAATTTTGGTGTACAATTTTGTCTAAAAGGGTAATTTGTTTTTAACTGTATTATTTCCCTTTAAAAAAGAAATAGATTACAAAACGAATACATCATGGACAGAATAGCACCATATGCGCATTATTATCAAAATGATGGTCATTGTTGTTTTGGCACCGTGCCAATCTTTGTTCTTTTCATACTCTATTTATTCTTTTCATACTCTATTTATTCTTTTAACAAGAGTCCTAGTGAAATCATGTGATCACGTGACTTAAACATGCGCGATTTGAAATTTTATTGTACAATTTTAATTTGCACATACTGTAGGTTACAATGGAACATATATCAAAATTGCAGGTGGGCCGGAAAACGGCCTTATTGCAAACCATCCTTTGTGTAGTAACATTGTATGTTCATTTTTTCTTATTGTAACAGTCATTTTAAATTAACTTTGCAGGTGGACATTATTTTCTCAAATACATGACATAATTCAAAGGTAGTTTCATTATGCTTTTGCGTTTTTTAAGTAAATAACAGAAAAAACTTAGAAACTTATAAATGAGGTGAAATGGATACAAGCAAAAATTGTGTTTACAGAAACTATCTGAGTATTTGTATTGTATTCACTCGTCCGAGCAACATATTCCTTTTTGTATTTTATTGCATATGTTATTCTTATAAATCATTGAAACAAATGACTGCACACGAATGACCTATATCCTTGATTCATTCAGTTTGAGTTCCGTTGATGGAACTTGCATTTAGAGAATAAGACAATTATGCAAATATTTGAGCTGAGACCTACACATAAGTTACAATGCGACATTTAAATCTAACATATGTCCTTTACATGTGCAGTTAAAGCATCTCGAATGGACAAGTATAAATTGAAAATGACATTAATACAAAACTTGGGAGCTGAAGATTACAGATGAATGTTGAATTTAATACTTTAGTCTTTTCCTTTCACATGAGCAGTTACAAGACAAGTCTTTTCAACTGATGAAATGATAAATTCTTAAAAATAGTATACGGCATGGAAAAATACACATCTTTTTATTTTGTTCCACACATTTTTGTTTCTTGTTTTGGTTAATCTATAATGACATATAAAATGTACTGATCTGTATGGAATGCAGAATTTTGATGTAGATTTATTTTACAGTAATGCACTAACTCAGCCAATTCGTTTTTGATATGGCACTTAACAGAACAAAAAAAAAATAACAAAATAAACAAATAACAAAATAAACAAATAACAAAACAAATAAAAACAGAAAAGGGATGGTAGATAAATGTCCTTTAAACGAATGTAATATTTTGCTTGTAAGGTTTTGTCTACATCACTTGATATACAATCTTTAGCTTGAATGAAATGCGAATACTTAACAAGATGTTTTTCGCTTCCAACATCAACTCTTGTTATGTAAAGGTGTGGTAACTTTCAACAGTTAATTTAGCAGACTTGATCAATCTTGACTTGAATAAGGTCATAAGTGTTTGTATGATAAACATGGGAAGGAGCCACACAAAATACATTTCCCAAAAATTAAGAGAGCTTGGTCGTCTCATTCCTATTTAATGAAATCAAGGGTGTTGAGAATTGGGCCACATTGATTGAGATTGTAAAAATAGTAACAGGATATGATAATCAAACTGGTCTGTTTTTGACACCATCTTCAGCATTAAAGATACGTCAAAAGTTGCAGAAGTATGATAGGTATTTATGTTCTGAAGGCAATAAAGAAGGAATGAGGAAAAAGAAAATATTCGAGAAAATTTTCATCAGACTTCTGAGAGTGACTGGATCACTCTATATCCTATAATGCATTTGAATAAAAACAAATACCTGTTAAATAACTAAAATATTACAGTTTATTGTAATGGTTTGTGTAAATCTGAAACATTCACAATTCGTCTAAATACCTCTGAAATTTTGCACTGATGTTTGAATACATTGATGATGTGAACCTTTCCTTTAGGGCAGTTTTGATTTTAAAAAATGTCAAATTTATCTATTATTCAACTTGTACTTAATTTAATCATATTATATCAGCATGGTACTCAATTGTTTCAGAGACATTATAGCGTTTTAAACGCACTGATCATGGGCAGCTATTCTTGAATTTTTGCATTGCTTTCACATATTTTCTCATATAGATTCAAAGTATGTGTTCATTCGGGTATAATTTTCACCTTTGTTGAAGTGATACGCACTACTTTCATGTTATGCTTTGTTAAACTTTGTACATTCATTATTGTTTTTCTTCTTTTTTTGTCTTTTATTCCTTTTCTTGTCTATTACAGTAATAGGGTTGAACTTAATAGTATCTCAATTATAACTTGCATTTGAATATTGTTTTGGTAGCAAGGTAAATGAATACTTGTTTGAATTTGCAAACTTATACATGACATTCTGAAATAAAAAACAAGAACACTTTCTCAGTTGAACATGAGACAGTGACACAGGTCCAGACATGTAATTGGTCTTGTTTTCAAACAAGACGCAGCATGGTATATATATAAATATTTTGGCATCTGGTCTAACAAGTTGAATACTTACAAGCATCGTTTTAATAGCGTAAATGTTTGTTGTAATTTGGTACATAAAATAAAATTGAATGTAATGGAGAAAGGTTAGAATATATTTAAAGACAGTGTGTCGGCAAAATTGGGAATATCATTATCGACTTGAATTAAATGTTTTATTAGGAATGCAGGATGGTCCCAGATTTACAAGAAGGTAGAAATTTTGTTATGCTGATAAAAAATAATGTAATATATATTTAACAAAAAAAGAAAAAAAAGATTTTAACAATTTTTTTTCTTATTCCAGGTATCATGTCCATGACTTCATAGAGGGTTTGTTTTGATGGGAAGATATTATATTTTGCAAAGGTAGTTATCTTTACCAGATAAATGTTATAAATTAGATGGGATTCATAAAATTCGTAATTCTTATATTGTTCAATGTTTATTATTAATTATGTTCAGCGAATCCATAACTTTTAATGTACTTCTAACTGTATACAGTTAAGTTGTTAAAATAGCAGGAATGTGTTTTTTTTTATTTATATTAAATCTTAAGATTTCAAATTTGAAAAAAGCAAATATATACATGTAGTTGCAGTAGTTATTATGACCAGTAATTAGCTCGCAAATTTTTTTATTGAAAGAGGATTGAGGGGTCCTTTATGAAATAATTTGTATCCAGTCTTTTTTATTGTAAATTTTGAACAGTACAATAATTTGGATTTTAAAATATAATAACAAAAAATAATCATATCTAGTCCTCCGTTTCAGCTAAACAATTGAAGCAGTGGGCGCGTTTTATTTTTAAATGACGGTGCTGATGTCTTCTCGCTATGTTATGGTCCATATAAGCAGTTATAAAATCAGTTTACAATTACATGCCATTATTGCTGGTCATAAAAAAATGCCAACAAGCACACCTGGAAAATGGAATTTTGTCGATATGTAAGTTTTGTAAACGTGAAATGAAGACCAGTGCATCAATAGTTTGGCAGTTTGAAACTAACATGACGAATCCATTAATCGTTACTTTGAAGAAAAAGAAATATTTGACAGGGGTCAAATTCAAATTGGGTGGGGATTAGAATGTAGGAATATATTTGTTACTATATAAAGAGGTTGTGGTTTGAAAGGGGAGAAACTTCTATTAAAACATTTACATGGACACTAAAAATTTATTATTGATATTATGAATATTTTTCACCTGTTTGAATTTTCAGATTGAATGCATTCGATCTTTAACAGTTTCATTCTTAAAGAACACTGCAAAACAAAGTGAACGTATGGCCAACTCTCAAGGACACCAGTGAAACATTTATTACAAAAATCAAAAGAGAGTTGACAGCCAGTGAAACATTTGTTTCAAAAATCAAAAGAAAGTTAACAAAACCTTAGAAGACAGTCGGGGACGACTTATTTTTTCGCAATAACTTTTAAAATCTTTGTGTAAATGGAGCTGAATTTACACGCGCACATTTATTTGGTAATTTGGAATCAATTGAATTAAGTATTGTCTGGATTTACATACTAAGTATCCAAAAAAATTCTTAAATGGAATGGTGTGCTATATATTCTATAGTTAATTATCAGCTGTGTTCTCTGTTAAAGATAAAGGCTGTTTAAATGTATCTATTAATTGTTAAACTGAACACTGTTTTCTTATAATAATATCTTGTGTTTCAAATATGTGATTCATTCAGTGTAAATAAAAATCAATTTTTCCGATTAATTTACTCTCTTGCTTTGAGCAGAACTGTTGTAGACATGGGTAGCTATCAGGTTTGATAACCATCTCAAAGCATTTGGTTAACATGGTGCAGAAGAGTCTGTTGAGTAACTTGATTTCCACCAAAAACGAGCACAGGAAACACATTAACAAACGAACTAATATATAACCGAGTATTGAGAACCTTATATTTATCAGTGTGTGGATTGGATTTGAACAAAAATTTCAAGTTTAATTCAACGAGTGGTGGTTACCTGAAAAAGATTTATTTTTCTGATCTTCGTAGCATTTTGTGTTGAAAATCTGAGTGTTGACATGTTTGCCTACTATGATGTTTCATATTAAAACCACTGAACTATCAAAGTACGATTTTCTGGAATGTCAACAAACCAGCATTGTCATTGATGCCCTTGAACTCCTCAAATTCAATGTAGAAATATGGAATCGGATCCAGTAATTTGTCGAGTAAATCTATCTATATTTGCTCTAACATTTTGCCGCCGTGCGCGGTCCCTGTTTATGAATAGGCCCGCAGCATCCTCTGAGCTTGGAGTATGAGTCTTCCTAACAGAGGACCCCGAGGGAACCCCGGGATATAGAAATAGGACCTAGTATCTCCGGCTTGCGGGTTATGACCCCTCCTAAACGGGGCTGACCCCGAGGGAACCCAGGGATATAGAAATAGGACCCATTCCGTGGTTGTGCGGGATTAATAAATACACAACCCATCTTTCGGATGGAATGTAAACTCAGGTCCACGTGTTGGAAGAAATGCCACACTTCATGCACGTTAAAGAACCCTTGTAGAAAGCTCTTTTTTGAGTGGTCCGTGGTGATCGGCTACAAGGCTAAATTCCCCGCCCTTTTCGATTTCACCCTACTTTTCCAGTGGCAGTCAGAATTTTCAGTCCCATGGCCCTTTCCACACCCCAAAGTGATTTTTAATTGACAAACTTGTTCTCGTCTTGATATAGCTGAAATATTGCTGAGTAGACGCTAAACAATATTCAATCAATCAATCAATCTTAACATTTTGTATTGCATAGACATTTTTTTTTGCTTTGAGCCTAAAGAATTCAGTGGAAATGAATTTATTTTTAATTGATTGTAACTTTGTTTTTATATAAAGATAAAGTTTGAGAACTTTCAGTCAAACATTTTTTTTTAAAACCACTTGTCTTTAAGTATACATATGACCAGAATAAAACTTCATCAATTGTTAATCCTTATATATAGATGTGCATATCATTTAAATAAAATCAGAAAACAGGTTGGGGGGAAAAACTTTGCTTTTATATGAAAAAGGCAAATTTTGAGAATTGAACAGAAGTTCATGTAGTTGTTCATCATCATGGATAGATGTGCATAAAATATTTTCAGGAAGCTACTCCAAACAGTAAGTAGCACTTTCGTTGTATTTGCCAGCAGCTTCATCGTTTTAGATGAATAAAAAGTATGCTAGATATTGAAGAGTTTTTATTCCCAGTTGAGTTAAATCACACAAGCGGGCAGGGACCTTTCTGATATTGGCAGTATTCTAGTTCTACCTGTATGGCCTTTTTTGAATGTTCAGTTTTTCAACATACAATTTTTGGAAATGTCTGTTGTGTTGAAACGCAGTTCAGACAAAACTTTAAAATTGCTGCCAAGACAGACAAAAAAGATGAGAGTTCTGGATCCTTGTTTTAATTAAACGTGAAAATGTTTATAAAAGAATAATGTGCAATATGAAATACTATTAATAAATTTTTTTCTTTACACTGTCTCTTATGATTTTAATTTATTTATAATAGTTGGCAGAATTGTGATAATATTTGTATTGGTCCAAAAGAAGTTTTGATGTGGCTAACTGGATCAACGGCAGTACCCGCAATTGGATTCCACAAGAAAATAGATGTTTGCTTTGGGAGTGATACCTTTGTTAACACGTGTGCTTTAAGATTAACACTTAAAACACAATCGGAAATGCAACCAGCAGATGCTGTAACACAATATTGTGAACTGATTGTTAATAGTCAGACATTTGCTAGAGTACCCCGAGGGAACCCCGGGATATAGAAATAGGACCTAGTATCTCCGGCTTGCGGGGCATGACCCCTCTTAAACGAAGCTGACCCCGAGGGAACCCCGGGATATAGAAATAGGCCCTATTCCGTGGTTGTGCGGGATTAATAAATACACAACCCATCTTTGGGATGGGATGTAAACTCAGGTCAACGTGTTGGAAGGAATGCCACGCTTCCTGCACGTTGAAGAACCCTTGTATCAAGCTCTTTTTTGAGTGGTCCGTAGGTGATCGGCTACAAGGCTAAATTCCCCGCCCCTTTCTATTTCATCCTACTTTTCCAGTGGCAGTCAGAATTTCCCGTCCCATGACCTTTTCCTTACCCCAAAGTGATAATTTATTAACAAACTTGTTCTCGTCTTGATATAGCTGAAATATTGCTCAGTAGACGTAAAACAATAATCCATCAATCAATCATTTGCTAGAGAGTAAACAGTAATATGTTACTGATTCTACATGATGAATAACCAAGTATTGATACTTTTTAATGATATAACTATTTAAAGAATTTACTTAAGCAGATTTCATGTTGTCCAGTTGGGTTCTTAAGGAATACTTGTTAATTAAATACTGGGGTAAATCTTTCAGAGAATACCAAGCCTGTCACTTTTGGTATATGTAAAAAAAATATGCTTAAGAATAATAAGTTTTTTTTTGTTTTTTAATATTCACTTTGTTAAAAATACATTTTAAAGAATTTTCTTCTAAATGTGTATTTACAGAGAAAGGGGAGTTTTAGGTACCCATAAACCGGTTTAACCCTACCGCTGGATTTTGCTAGTGCTTGTACCAAGTCCGGCTGTCCCGAGTTCCTATCGTTGTTTACGGTCGTCTTTTTTATTTTTATTGTGGGTTTTTTCTTGTGCAGTTCCTATTTACTTTGTGGCATGTGGCTATGTTTTTCGGCCATTGTAGACGTTTCCTGTTATCTTTTTTTATTCTATTTTACAAGCAATTTTTCCGATTCCAGTATCAACAGAAATAGATCATTGTAAAGACAACAACTCTCATAAAAGACTAAAACCGGGAAGGACAAAAGAAGTCCACACTTTGCAGGAAAAAATAGAAAGGGAAACGCAAGCCCAAAGAATAACAAAATCCAGAGTTGTCAATCAATTAAAAGGTTTATCCAGGAGATTACATAACAAGATACAATATGAACAATGTGATGTTCTCTTCATTGTAAAAAACCACAACAGTCCACTTTTGAAATTTTTGGTTATGGTGAAATATTTCCCTCACAGGCAAACCACCACTAAAACACCATTCCTCAGAACAACTCCCATCAAAAGTATTCCAGACTCCTGTAAAAGTAAAAAAAGAACAGGCCAGGACATCTGACGGAGAAGCAAAAACTACAACTCGAGAAACTGCAGCCACAGATCACAGAAACACCTTCCAAATTCAGGAAACTATCTACTGTATGAAAAGTGGACTCCAACAAGCCAAGGTAAAGTATTGTTAACTAGGAGAGTGGTTTAGTCTTGAATCAATCTAGATCTTTATATGTGATCATCTTAGTAGATTCTAATCATGGTTCTTATTCTATATTCAGGCAACTTTCCTAAATCTGTTAAATTCCTAGAGGAAAAGTATTTGCACGAATACCGGTCCCCTTACTATTAAATGTTTCTTCTAAGATAATTTGTTTAACAAACCCAAAGAAAATTTCATGTACGTATTTCATTAGTTTTTGTTGCCTTACCGGATGTAAGTTAGAAGTCCTATCTCTAGATATAATCACGTACTTTCATTAGTCAAATATATTTAAAACGTCATATAAAGATAATAGCCCTAGTCTAAATGCATGCATGACATACATATGACATATAAAATGATTGATTGATTGATGTTTTACGCCAACTTCAGCAATATTTCAGCTATATTGTGGCGAGAACTGTTGGGTTTATTGAACAATTTTAATAAATTCATAAAATATTAATATAAAACCATATAGCTTTATACAAGTAAAACAGATGTGTAAAATGTTAAAAAACATAATAGTAATTTTTTGGTTTAACAATAACAATATTAGAAATTAGAAACTTGATTAAAATTGATCCATTTAAATCTTACTAAATAAATTGATTGCTTTTAAAAATTGAACGATTTTGTCGCCAGCAACGTTTGTAAATAAGTCTTTAAGACAATGAGCAGAATAAAAATCACGCCTGATATCGGCAACATCTACACATTCAATTAAAACATGTTGAATTGTATAAGGACAATTGCATGGAATACATTCAGGTCGATCATCACTGTTGAGGATAAAACTATGTGTTGTTCTAGTATGTCCAATACGACATCGGGTCAACACTACCTGTTCCCTACGGTTTTTACCACAGGAACCGACTTGTTTACCGACGTCTGACTGTGTTCCATGCAGTTTATTATTTATTTGCAGATCCCATTTGGCCTGCCATAACTTTAAAATTTATTTATCGATTAAAGGCTTCATGTCAGTTTAAGGTACTGGACAATCCGCCATCTCATCATCTAGTGCATCCTTGGCTTC
>MJUU01048661.1:50905-75491 GCA_002080025.1 Modiolus philippinarum | reverse complement strand
CAAGATGTTCACACATATTACATGTAAATTTATCGCCTTAAATCATGTAACTTACATTTTTTTTGGTGTATTTCACAAAAACTGAGCATAATGTTTAATGTATTTCACTACACTTGAATTTGTTACAGAACACTTTTCAGTTTTCCAAAAATATCGAAAAATCGACTGAGAAAAAAATCGATAATTTTAAACATAAAAGTTCTTATTTTCAACTAAAAGTTCATCGCATCAAACAGAAACACATATTTAAAAAATATAATTCAAATACGGCATCGTTGGAATAGCAAATTTTTCCACAAACAGAAAAAAACATGGCAATGTATTGCTATTACATACATGTGAGCTATGACATCAAAATTATTGGGATGATGAGTCACTGAGAGATGTTTTGGAAGCGTCCTCGGACGGTCTAACTGCAAACGGACAACACTAAAAAAGTATACACGTTTGAAAATGCTCTAATCGTGCGGAACTAATTTGATCTCATTTTTTAGATGTAATTGAAGAGTCGAAAGAGGGAGAGGGAAAAGGGCTCCAGGAGAAATATGGAAGGCTTTAGAAAAAGTTGCATTGTCTATAGTTAATACGTCTTTACTAAAGGTCCTGCAAAAACAAAATAACCATTTAATTTTCCGACAAGTGCTTATGAATACATTTGACTATTTAAGTTAATGTTATTGATTACTATATTTGACACCCGGAAAGCAATATTTCAGCCACATTTATACTTTAACAACCCAGCAAATACCCTTTAATTAACTGGGCAGAAAAAGTTGATTGTCAATGGAAAATGATGATAAATTAGGTACAACTTGAAGTGTACTCCAAATCGATCGCTGGATAGCCCTCCCTAGGTTTATAGTTCGGGTTATTGTTTATAGTAGATAATTGAAGAATAAAAAACCTATACAAAAAGAGATAAACATAATTTTAAGAAAGAAAATTGTAAAAAAAAATGAAACAAAAATCACCACCATACCAACGGTTGAAAATATTTTGTCTGTGTTTTATTAAGAGAAAGAACTTCTTTCAAATTTGTCTGAGGCGACAGCCAGTACTTGAATCGGTTTCAGGGGCTCCGTCGGTGTAGGCACCGAGCGTGACCAAGTGTTGGATAGGAGAATGCCCTTTTCTATGCGTGGTAGTTATGTCGTAATACGGAAAGCCTGACTGCGAATTATTGAATACAAACTGTGCGAGAAACGTCACACACAATGTATAAATTGCTAAATTTACTACCTCTACAAATTTCTCCCATTTTCCAGTATCAAAAGAGAAAAAAAATGTCCGAGTTATCCCGTCCACCTTTATATCCTTATAATTTTCTTAATTGGTTGCTCATCTGTATTTACATGTCATTTGTTGTTGTATAAACATATGTTTGTATTTATCGGTAATTTGTATGAGTTTCCTTTGATCTCACGAAGTAAATATTTTTCAGTATTTGCTACTGCCCGAATACGAAAAAATATTGGCAAAAAGTATCTTAAGGCACGCCTACTTTGTCAATCAGAATCAATGAAACAAAGAAATGTACATCTATACCGGATCGTACAAATTCTTTTACCAATCAAATACTAGACAATTTCATGATTTGTTGGAAATTAACTTTCATTTTCAAATTTGTTCTATTAAATGATTTAGTTAATTACCGATAAAAAGAATAATAGAAGTTTTGTTTTTGATACAAGAAATATTGGCTCCAATAATGGACTCGCCCACAAGGGGCTCGTCCATTATTGTTCGCCAATATTTCTTGTATCAAAAACAAAACTTCCATTATTCTATATGTCTTGTATGTTTTGTCATTTTATTTGCTTGGCCCCTATGGGCGTAAATTTTGCAAATAAATATATTATTAACTGGTTCTCTGATATGGCTGAAATATTGCTCATTGAACGTAAAACTCTAATGTAAGTGAGAACTAATTTATCAATCTTTAGCGACATAAAATCTTCGAAAACTCGATAACACTTATATCAACCTTGGCAATTCTTTTAGGTCAGGAAACAATGCACTATACTCAAAAAGCCTGCATGCGACATCGGACAAAACCACTACTTAAACCCTCTGAAATTCACTGCTGGTAGACTGTTTGTCCCCGAGGGTATTCACCAGCCCAGTAGTCAGTACTTCGGTGCTGACCCAAGAGCCGATTCTATATATCTATATATTTTATTTTTTTTGCAAATTTTGTTGAAAACTAAGGAGTATCTCCCTCATGCAAAGCTCTGTGATTTTGGCTTTACATTTAGATCATATATTGGTTATTTGTTCTCTATCAGTTTTTAAACATCTTTGAGTTTATGGTCTTCCAAACGTTAAGATTTTATCTGCACTGAAGAGACATAAGTTGTCGAAATGCGCATATGTAGAAATTAAAATCACAGTAACTTCGGTATTTTGTTATTTTTTACCTTAAAATTTACTGTTGTTATTAAAATTCTAATCCCTTGAAAATACAGAGGTTTCATTCTGTGTTTTGAACTCGGTGGATGTCCTGATATTCTTTCTGACTTTTTATGGATCATTGCATTCCATATTATTTGATTCTTATGCTGCTTATGTTACTCCTTGAAGTTTAACACGTGTATGGTATAACAAAATGTGACTTGTGTATTTTTGTATTTTGACGTAACGTTAAAAAATTTTGTCATTTTTCCTCGACCAGCCACCAAAACTTTTATTCATCTTTGTCTTCCAAATATATTTGTTCAATTTGCTTTAAACAAACATAAATTGTCGAAAGGCTTTCTGTTGCTATATTAGCATTGCATTGCTTGCTGACGCAGTTGGATCATATGCAAATGAGCTTGTCATACCCTCAAGAACTGAAGGACCACCAGACAGGAGCTGATCTCCTTGAAATAACCCAAAATGCAAAAATCTTAGCACTTACCACTCAATTCAGCATTTCGTAAATTAAAAAAAAGACTGATTTAAGACAAATCAACTTCAGCGCATGCCTATAAAGTTCGACACGATAATCCGTAATTTTACATAATTGTCAAAACAAGATTTTCAGAATATCAAACTAAATTGCAAATACATTGATTTGGTATATACCTTTGAATGGTATTATGAGACCTCGACTTCGTCGCATGTGCATTTCTTCCCTATCCTTTTATCTATTATGAAACGTTTTTATTTTTCATCCGGTAGGCCATGGGCTGAAATCACTTTGGCCATGGGCTGAAATCACTTTTCGTGCACCCCCACTTATGATCCAGACCGATTTTTCTCGTCCTTTTATACCCCCTCTTCAAAATAAAACATGTTAGCACGAATATAACCTGCACGCATAGACAGTATAGGGCCACTTTTATAGTAAACACGAAATTCTTGTATTTTGGTTTTAATCTAATTTTAAGCTCCATGATTTTTATGTAGATAAGTAAGATGTACAGAAATTTGGTACCGAATTGAAGCTATTTATTATACTTTACAATGAACACAAGTTTTGCCACTATACGCCATTTTAAGCTGTCAACTCCTTTCAGATACACAAATTTCATAATTTGATCTACTATTTATGCCTAATTTATCAGTTGTGATATAATCTTGAAAAATAAGACCATTAAACTCCTTAAAATTTTGATTTTCGGTATAAAATGTGTGAAAATGGAATTTTTCGGAATTTTGAATAGTTTCACAATTTCGACTTTCTTACTTCTGGATCGTACAAATTTGAATATACATCTAATAATTACCAATGCAATAATGATTTATGATATGTAAGCAACAAATTATGTGAAAAACATTTAGAGTCAGACTTATTGTGGGATCAGAAATGCCAAAATTAGCACCTCTCCCCCTTAAAATTAAGCGAAAATTTAAAACATTCACGCTCTATAGATGATTAAAAAGATAATGTCGAATGCAAATTATTGTGCATATTTCACCGAAGCTGACATGCAGAAGCCTATTTATGTCGAGGCTTTTTTTGGCCCTTCTGTTCGAAATTTTATGAAAAATGGGAATTTTCCGTTTTTCAGAATTATTGCTGTTATGATTTAGAGATGGAAAAACTTCATGAATTTGGTATGTAACGTAAAAATGTTGATAAAATATCATTTCATTATATCTGTGCTATTACAAAGTATACTTTTGAACATTTCAGAATAACTAAACTCTCATAAATTGCAAACATATTACCCCTCCCCCAATAAATCTTTTTTTCTACACAATTTATTTCATTTTATTCAGCTTGAAAAGCTTTAACATTGTATAAAGGTCCAGTAACATATAATTTTAAACAGAGACTCCCATTTATAACAGATAAGATCACGCGCGTGGTTTGTGGGCAGTTATACAACAATTAAACTTTGAATTTTGTAAAATTCGGAAATGCAGAAAATTCCCATTTTTCTCGAATATCGCCCAAAATATTCAGTTTTGCCCATATTTTTTGCGTTAGAATTGCATAATGCGATATATCAACTGCATTTTTTTTTAAAGAAAGTAAAAATATTAGTATGTTTTGTTCATTTATATGTACAGACAGGCATATTTTGGGGATTTTTAAGCATCATTTTCTTGGAGTAGGGGTAAAATTTTTGGTATTTAGAGTTACATTGAACACTCCTGGTTTTTCTAAACATTGTATTATGATAACTTATATATCGGTTAGAACATACCTGCAGATAAATCCTCCAGATTTGCCACATATGACTATTTAGAAGTGAAGTTTGGACAAATCTGAAATGCTGAAAATTCCCATTTTTCATCAATTTTGTACAAAATATTGAGTTTAATCTGACAAGTGGGACTTGACATATATAACGATTTAACAGTGAACGTTGGACAAATCGAAATACAGGCATATTTCATCAATTTGGGGCAAAATATTGAGTTTAAGTCAACAAATGGCTGTTAAAATACAAAATCATGATATTATTCATGCAACATTGCGTGTTCCGGTTATTTTTATGCGAACAAGGACATAAAATTGACAATTTTAGGGAAATATTGCTGGGGAAGGGGTAAGATTTTCGATATATAGAGTCATATCAAATACTCCTTGATTTTCTAAACACTGTTTCCAGACAACTATTGTATTCCTGAGAACAATTAATTGGCATATCTACAGATATATCCTCCAGATTTGCCACATATAACGGATGAAGAGTGAACATTTGCAAAATCTGAATGTTGAAAATTCAAATTTTTCTTCAATTTCGGGCACAATATTGAGTTAAAGTCAACAACAAATGGCTGTTAAAATACCAAATCGTGATGCAACTCATGCAATATGTCATTTTCAACTCATATTTTGCGTGTTTGAGTTAAATTTATGCGAACATAGACAACAAATTTACAATTTAAGGGAACATTTGTTGGGGTAGGGGTAATATTTTCGGTATTCAGAGTCAGATTAAACACTCCTAGTTTTTCTAAACAATGTTTTAAGACAACTCCTAGATGCTTTGTTTTGAGTCGTTTTTTTACCTGGATATGGGATGTTGTCTCCTTGACATTTACCCCATCTCCTTTCTTTTTCATACTAATGTATCGATTTGACCAATCAGATGGCAAATCTTAAGATATATTCTCCGTATTTGACATATATAACGATTAAACAGTGGACTTTGGACAAATCTGATATGTTGAAAATTCCCATTTTTCAATAATTTTGGGCAAAATATTGAGTTTAAGTCGACAAATGGCTGTTATAATACCAAATCATAAAGTAATTCATGCTACAATGTCACATACAACACACACTTTGCGTGTTATGGCTATTTTTATGCGAACATGGGAAAATTTGTTTGGGTAGGGGTAAGATTTTCGGTATTCAGAATCACATTTTACACTCCTTGTTTTTCTAAGCAATGTTTTAAGACAACTTATATATCCCTAAGAACAATTAATTGGAATATCTGCAGATATATCCTCCAGATTTTGCATGTATAACGATTTAACAGTGAACTTTGGACAAATATGAAATATAGATAATGCCAGTTTTTCATCAATTTCGGGCAAGATATCGAGTTTAAGCGAACAAATGGCTGTTAAAATACGAAATCACAATATAATTCATGCAACCTTGTCATATACAACACACAATTTGCGTGTTCTGGTAATTTTTATGCGAACATAGACAAAAAATTGACAATTTTAGAGTAAATTTGTTGGGGTAGGGGTAAGTTTTATGGATGTAGGAAGTTAATGATTGTTAAAAATTGCCATAATTTTTACCAGTTGTAAAGAAGACATTATGTACTTCCATTTTATACCAACTTTTCAAGAATTTGAACCACTCATAGATAAGATGAGACAAAAAAGGGACAAAACTTTGTCGAAAACGAAAATATTCAAAGATGTTTTTTATTTGTCTATTTAAAAGTGATAGTTTGGTCATTCAAAACATATTAACATTATGTTAACATGCTTAATTTTTAAGAATGGACATTAAAAGCTTAAAACAATTCCAAGAATTATGAAATGAAAACCATTCTGGTTTCTAAGGACCATTGAACCTAAATTATTTCGAGAAAAATATTAAAATTCAAGTCAACATTTCGAAGGGGGAGGGGTAAGGTTTTTCAATTTTTATAACGTATTGGGTATAGAAATGGTACTTATGTGGAATATTTGAAAAGCTAATACAATAGGCTATCATTTTATACCATTTTATTCATAACTGAGAGGTAACAATCAACAATTTGAAGCAATTGAAAGAAAAACTTTGATCAAAAATGAAATTTTCCAAAATTTCGTTGGGTGGGTCTAGAAAGGGGCCTGTTCCAACATTGCGTGCAGGTTATGCTCATGTAAACATGTTTAATTTTGAAGAAAGGATATAGAAGGACTGAAAAATATGGGCGGGGTTCATAAATGTGGGGGTGGGGGGGGGTGGTGCACGGGGGTTATTCCAGTCCATGGACTATAGATGTTCGTCTTTCTCTTGCAAACTTGCGGTAAATGCACATTTTGATAAAAAAAATAGAACAAAAGTAGCAATCGTACAAAACGGAAATTAGAATTGTATAAAAAAGGCACAAGAACAAAATTCAAAAGCAATTTCTATGTGCTAGTGACTCATATTGTCCGTACATACTATATATAGGGTATACATCCTGCTATTAAATATGGCAGTCAAGAAAAATATTTGAATATCAGAAGAAATTTTGAGCTATTATTTTTGTATTGTAGAGAACAGTCACATGCAAATTAATTTAATGAGGCAGTCTCATCTTAAAGTGTCCAGTGCCAAGTGAAAAGAATATTACAAAATGAGAACTCCTTAAATCCAGGTCAAAACTATTCTCAGTCCGGTCTTAGATGAAATAGGAACAAGATTCCGAAATAACGATTAATGAGCAGAGCAGCAGGGTAGGTTTACATTTACATATAGAAAAAAGGAAAATTCGTGATCTCACTTACCCAAGTCTAATTATTATTATTCAGTTGTTTTTGATTCTGACCAATTGTTGTTAAAACTTTTGTTTTTATGAGGTATACGAAGAGGGTCTTCACATTTCTAAACCACAATTTTGTCTGTAACGAGTCAATGTTGTGTTAATACTTTTTGTTCATTTAATTTTCTCTCTTGAGAAAACCGTTAATGCTGTATTCAGACCCTGTCTAGTAAAGCACTTTTATCAGCGACTTTCGTGTTTTTCCCACATATTATGAATTTCGTATGTTTTTGCTGTTCTTTGTTGCCTTCTTTTGATTCAAGCATTTGGAGTAATTGATTCCCATCAGGAAGTACACTATGAGTGAGTTGGCGTCATGATACAGGTTATTAGCGGTAAATACAAAGGATTCTAACTCCCTGTTTGGTCCTACGGTTTTGCTTAAACCACCAGCTTCTGCATTTTGTCAATTTTTGAAAAAAAATGCCAACAACGGTAGCTTAAACAATGAGAATTGAATGCACCAATATGTGGACTACTGTCCTGCCAAGTTTGGTGGTTAAGTTTAGACTATCAGCCTAAAGAAGTTGGTTGGTTAAGTTAAGAAGAATTATCTAAATAAGGTATCTATATTTCATTGCTGTGTATGGTAGCTTCTATATTTCAGTCCCAAACTGCTATCATGCACCAGCACAAATAAACCCCATACTGTCAATGTCCATACTGCCATTATGCAAAATTAAGTACCGGTATGTCTACATAAATTGCATCGTTGTCTGGTAAGATCTAGAAATTCAAGGAAACAATAGTATAGTTCTATGTTTTTCTCTTGCATACTTGCAGTAATGAATAACAATTAATAAAAAGAAAAAAAAATGAGTTCATAAGTCAAATCGCACTGAAGAGATCCACATAGATCCAAAATGATAATTAAAAATAAATATACCAAAAACCGTGCAATTCGGTATAAGGGGAAGACCATATAATTTTCGGGGGAGGCTTGGGCGATTTTGCCGAAAAAAATTATTTATTTTCACCAAATGTCACACCAAATTATTTATTTGCATTTGCAGCTAAAGTTTTATTCTTCAAATCGAAATATAATTATTTATTTTCATGACAAGTATAGGATTAATATTTATTTTCACTGGCAATATGATTAAAGTATTTATTTACAAAATCGTCCCGCTGAAAATCAAATGGACGCCCCCAAAGCTCGGAAACAATTTGGAAGTAGTTTTAAGTGCACGTTATCGTTAAATCGGTTAAGCCACCATTTCTTGTGAAATTACCAAGATAGGACCATTGCGGTTTACAATTTAGCAGCCCTATCTTGGTTGAAGTAAAAGCAATATTACTCAAATGCAACTAAGAAATCCTGACTGATGACCTGACCTGACCATTCCATTTATACAACAACACATTGCTTTGAAAATGCAAAATTCACACAGATACAGTAATCAAAGAAATTGCTGTCACCTCATTCGATGAATTTGCATTATAGGTAAATTCAAATGAGTTATAGTAGGAGCTCATTCAAAAATCCAATTCTGTTTAAATGACCTTTTTGTTCAAAGGAAAACAAGCCCATCATTTTCAGAGTAACTCAATTATGAAATTGAAATGGTGAGAGGCGAAATAAGAACTACAAAGTGGCCGAAAATTTCGATCACATGCTACAATTCGCAAGGGAAGAGCAATAGCAAAACCACATAACAGACCAGAGAAATATAACAATATGAATTTGGGATAGCTGAACTTGGTACCGGCAATAGCAAAAGCTAGCAGTAAGGTTAAAACGGTGTATAGGTACACAAGCCTCCCTCTTTCTCTATCCCGTTTCCCTAATTTGGGATAGCCGGACTTGTAACCGGCAATAGCAAAAGCTAGCAGTAAGGTTAAAACGATGTATAGGTACACAAGCCTCCCCCTTTCTCTATCCCGTTTTCCTAATTTGGGATAGCTGGACTTGGAATCGGCAATAGCAAAAGCTAGCAGTAAGGTTTAAACGGTGTATAGGTACACAAGCCTCCCCCTTTCTCTATCCCGTTTCCCTATTTTGGGATAGCTGGACTTGGTACCGGCAATAGCAAAAGCTAGCAGTAGGTTAAAACGGTGTATAGGTACACAAGCCTCCCCCTTTCTCTATCCCGTTTTCCTAATTTGGGATAGCTGGACTTGGTATCGGCAATAGCAGAAGTTAGCAGTAAGGTTAAAACGATGTATAGGTACACAAGCCTCCCCCTTTCTCTATCCCGTTTCCCAAATTTGGAATAGCCGGACTTGTAACCGGCAATAGCAGAAGTTAGCAGTAAGGTTAAAACGGTGTATAGGTACACAAGCCTCCCCCTTTCTCTATCCCGTTTCCCTAATTTGGGATAGCTGGACTTGTAACCGGCAATAGCAGAAGTTAGCAGTAAGGTTAAAACGGTGTATAGGTACACAAGCCTCCCCCTTTCTCTATCCCGTTTCCCTAATTTGGGATAGCTGGACTTGGTACAGGCAATAGCAAAAGCTAGCAGTAAGGTTAAAACGATGTATAGGTACACAAGCCTCCCCCTTTCTCTATCCCGTTTCCCTAATTTGGGATAGCCGGACTTGGTACCGGCAATAGCAAAAGCTAGCAGTAAGGTTAAAACGGTGTATAGGTACACAAGCCTCCCCTTTCTCTATCCCGTTTCCCTAATTTGGGATAGCCGGACTTGTAACCGGCAATAGCAGAAGTTAGCAGTAAGGTTAAAACGGTGTATAGGTACACAAGCCTCCCCCTTTCTATATCCCGTTTCTCTAATTTGGGATAGCCGGACTTGGTATCGGCAATAGCAGAAGTTAGCAGTAAGGTTAAAACGGTGTATAGGTACACAAGCCTCCCCCTTTCTCTATCCCGTTTCCCTAATTTGGGATAGCTGGACTTGGTACCGGCAATAGCAAAAGCTAGCAGTAAGGTTAAAACGGTGTATAAGTACACAAGCCTCCCCCTTTCTCTATCCCGTATCCCTAATTTGGGATAGCTGGATTTGGTACCGGCAATAGCAAAAGCTAGCAGTAAGGTTAAAACGGTGTATAGGTACACAAGCATCCCCCTTTCTCTATCCCGTTTCCCTAATTTGGGATAGCTGGACTTGGTATCGGCAATAGCAAAAGCTAGCAGTAAGGTTAAAACGGTGTATAGGTACACAAGCCTCCCTCTTTCTCTATCCCGTTTCCCTATTTTGGGATAGCTGGACTTGGTACCGGCAATAGCAAAAGCTAGCAGTAAGGTTAAAACGGTGTATAGGCACACAAGCCCCCCTTTCTCTATCCCGTTTCCCTAATTTGGGATAGCTGGACTTGGTACCGGCAATAGCAAAAGCTAGCAGTAAGGTTAAAACGGTGAATAGGTACACAAGCCTCCCCCTTTCTCTATCCCGTTTCCCTAATTTGGGATAGCCGGACTTGGTACCGGCAATAGTAAAAGCTAGCAGTAAGGTTAAAACGGTGTATAGGTACACAAGCCTCCCCTTTCTCTATCCCGTTTCCCTATAGTATAATGAATAAAAAAAACCAATACAGATAAATACTGACTCTATGCCCCCTGCCTTGAAAAAGAAAAGATGGGTTAAAGAGTTCTCGCCTCCCTATAGTATAATGAATAAAAAAAACCAATACAGATAAATACTGACTCTATGCCCCCTGCCTTGAAAAAGAAAAGATGGGTTAAAGAGTTCTCGCCGACAAACTGCCGGCTAGCTCAAGGAACCTAATCTGCTGGTAGAACACCGTCGCACTACGGAAGAAAAATCAAATCCAAAACTTCCGAAAGGGTTTGGTAGAGAGTCGTCATGTCTTTCAGTAGACATTGGCAGTATTAGTGAGAGGCCAGAATATGTGTCAAATCTTCAGGTCATCGGATTCTAAGCTTATTTAACGGATTTGTGTAGAATATCCCGTCCATATCCACTATTACATAAAAATGTAAGTTTCCAACGCCAAATTAACGGATTCGTGTAGGAAATAATTTTGCGAATTCTGAAACTATAGCGAATCTATTGTTTACTTTTGGAATTATTTAAAGTAAAAAAAAAAATGGCACACAATGACCGAGAAACTGGGATCCTTTGAAAGCTCACTTTTGTCGAAAGTTGGATCTGGGGCTAAATTGTAAAAGGTTAAAAAGAAAAAATACAAGAATATGTAGCGAAATAGCTTGTGCAAAAATGCAATATTAAAACCAGTATTACCACCAGGCTGGTTTGAAGAAGGAAATAAAATATGCATTATTATATGATAAAAAAAAAGCATTTGTCCGGACAGTACCTGTGTGTATTGTCTTCATGTTTTATGTACTTCATTATAAGGGTACTCGTCTTGATAAGATGGACTTATTTCTAGTTTGATTTTTACTGTGAGTCTTTTTGTGTATTTATTTTTTAGCCATTCACCACACATAGGGGGAGGGTTTGGATCCAAGAAAACGAGTTTAACCCCGCCGCAATTTTTGCGCCTGTCCCAAGTCAGGAATATGTTGGTGATTGGCTTGTCCGTGTCTTCTTATAAAATTTTAGTTTCTTGATATTTGGGTTATTGGATGTGGTTTGTTTCCATTGATTTATCCACTTTTTTACCCTTTTGGGGCCATTTAGGGCTTGCTATATGGTGTGAGGTTCCTCACTGTGTTGAAGACCGAACGGTGACCCCTAGATGCTTTGTTTTGGGTCGTTTTAACCTGGATATGGGATGTTGTCTCCTTGCCATTTACCCAATATCCTTTCTTTTTCATAAGCAAACACATGGCCTTTTACAAGATTTAATCTAATAGCTTTTTACCATTCAAGGTTATTTTCAATTTGAAAATACAAATGTCGCATTACTTAAGGAAAACACATACGGTGTACAAGGTAAAAACAATCAAAATCTCCTACAACGAATAGTCGCTGACTAACAGAAACGTTCTGAATGTCCCAAGATTTTGTCCTCTGGATGACAGGATGCGTGATTTTTTTTGTCTTTGAGATATTAACATTTTAAATTTTTTGAATGTTTTTTTTTTGCTCTTGGTCATAATGATAAGTTGCTTCCAACTATATAAACAGTTGCCATTATGGAGGTATTAGAAGAGGGTTTTCAAATCGCTAAAACAAAACGTATGACTGTATCTATAGTCAGTGCTGTCTTTCAATATTCTGTTTGGTCACTGCTGTTTAACTGTATCCAATGTTTGATTGTACAGTTTTGTTTCAATAATTTTCTTGCTAACAATTAGACTGCATGTGCATTTCTTCAAATTAAAAAAAATATTATGGGGATCGAAAGAGGCCAATATAAATATCAATAACTTTTGGGAAAAAGAGTTCCATTGCTGTGTGAATTCATCCGGAAAAAGAGGGTTACAAAAAGGGAGGTCCTGAAAAATATAGCTCAAAAATACCCACAGCCCGTTCTTAGTTGAAGTAAATCAATACTGAGATGCATGGACTGATGATCATAACATTGTAATCAGTCGTAAAAGAAAATATCATCCTACTTGGCATCGTCGAATTTGCATTATGCAAAATTCTAATGCAACATTTATATAACGAAAGTTTTGATTGGTCAGAACTGACCGTCAATTCCACCATCTACACACCTGGGACAGGGTAGGTTCCCTGTTCAGTCATTTTGACCGTCAAATCTACGATTGACGCCCTCTGGTATTCAAATAGTGAACTGTTATGGCTTAATTTTAACGTTAACAAATTGTTACCTTTCAGACACTTATATAAGTGGGCATAAGATTATTATCAAAACTTGATCATTCAAACACTCAATTCTGTTTAAATGATGTCCGTGTTGAAAGAAAAACAAGTTTATCATTTTCGTAGTAATATCAAGGTTAACAGGAAAGGACGAGATAAGAAGATGTAATAACCATTCGTATTTAGGAACATGTGGTTACGTTTTGGGAATTATTCAAAATATTAACTTCGGCACAAAATATCCGGGAAAGCTTTGCTGGAACCCTTGAACCCCTAATATATTCTGAAGATGGAACTGTGAGTTACAGTGGATTTTAACGTTTATGAGGACACCATATCTAGAGAAAATTTACCATTTCAATTTTTGTTTGGATATGTAGTAGTTCTATAGTATTTGTTTGTTACGTGAAATTTTCAAACCCCCTTACCAGGCTTTTTCTCCAGATATACAGGGCAAGAGTAACCTGCAAATTGGTGTTCATGGGCATTAACATTAATGATCTATTTAGGAAGACTGTAATGTGAATGTTGTTAGTAGGGTAAAAATAACCACCAGTGGTATAAGCTGGAACTATTGAATATGTGATAACATAGAATGGACTAGTTCTTACTACCTCGTAGCTACAAAATATCCACAATACTTCCTTAACTTGCATTTTTTACGCCTTTTTAGCCCTAGCCGGACATTATTACATGCTATCAAGAAAAAAATTGTGCCATTTAGAATTAGATTTTTTTTTATATTGAATATATTATTTGAAATCACAACAATATAATATATTAAAAATCAGTATAGCAAACTAGGCATTTAAGTGAAAGTTGACAACATGGCCCTCCTCCCCTGAAAAAAAATTGCCGTCACTTGTACAAAAACGGGAAGTGTTGTCACCAGCTGTGCATGTAGCACTGTATTTGACTTTATGCGGTCGTCACTTGACTAGAACAGGAAGTTGTAGAATGCACATGCCAGACGGCAAGCGGATACTTTCCAGCCTATTGTTTAACATAAATGCCTAAAAAGTTGTCATTTTTTAAAATTCTATTGTATGACATTTAGGAGAGATAAAGGAGCGTGCATGCGGGACCAGAAGTAGTTTGTTTTCGTGTTGGTGGCCATTTTGACCGGGAATTAACTCTTCTCTTCACATTCTCGGTAACCTTCCTGTCAAATTTAATTCCATTCTGGGCATTTTACTTTTTTTCCGTCATTTTTCTGGTTTGATCATATGACAGTCGTCCACATAAAGAATTTAAAAATGATGCAAAATAGCTGGTACAAAATCACACAAATTAAAACAAGTATTGCCACTTAGTTGTTTTATAGAACTAAATAAAATATGCATAGATATATAAAGTAATACAAGAAAATGAGTCCATGGAACGCGGATAGTTATTAGGAAGTAGATGAGTGGCGGACTCGAAAAGGGGAGATACGGTACAACGCATCATGCCAAAGCTTCAGACTAAATATAAAATCAAGCTGACGAAAATTATCGGAGGTACATACGGACAAGGGTAAAACTTAATGCCCCTGTCGCATAACGATTGGGCATAAAATGAGTAAAAACTTTGGCTATACATTTTTGAGCTGTTTTTAACAAGACTTATCAAAGACTTGAAAAAAAGTCGCATAATATTAGGAAAAAAGATATTCTTGACCAGGTAAAAATCGTTAGTCTCAAAGGAAATAGCCACTGGCTAATAGAAACGTTCTGTTTGCCCAAGATGGCAGGATGCCTGATTATTTTGTCATTTAATTTTACTAGTTGTTTTCTTACATATTTTTTTATTTTTTTTTACAATATTCAGTCGTCTTCAACCATGACATGTTGTTAAAATTTGTTATTCTTTTATGCACTGCTGTTCCGGTATTAAAATAACTGTGAACGCTTTATTTTTATAATTGATATTTTCATTTATTGTCAATTTAAGTTGGCTTCATATATAAATTAAGTTGTAGCTGACTCTAATTGATTCTTGAATATAAATTATAAACTTTATGTTTTTTTCATCTCGATCGAGTATAAAGACAAATATTCTATTTACTGTTTGACAGATAAAGGTCAAAAATGAAACAAAAATATGGCGGAAATGCACAGGGGTAAAGTATCTACAAATACATGATTGAATAAAGCAACGAAACAGCGCTTTCATTAAGGCCTTCAACAATGGGGTTTGATTATACCTCATAACAAGTTTATTAAATATACAATATACTTCATAAAAATAACAGAAAAATTGGACTGTAGCAATACATGTAAGTATACTGGACCATAGCAGCCTAAAACTACTGTTTGATGGTACAGTTTTGACCAATTTAATCAATTTTCTCATTAACAATCACATTGCACGCGTTTGTTTTTTTCTTTTTTTGTTTTTTGTTTTTTGCATTTTAAACAGTGTTTAGTGCTGCTGATGAGGAATAAATTTCCGAAATGGCCATGCAGCTCATTAAAACTAATTGCAGTTGGAGTTAACATGTGTGTTATGGTCTCATGTTCATTTTCTCCATAACCTTTCGTAAAATTTTTAGTATTTCATCAAATTTTGAAAATATTGAATTTTGGAAACATTTGTTTTTTTTAAGATAACGAAAACGACCGCTGTAAAGGGATTTGAATGTACTGAAATGCTGTCAAATTTGGTGGATTAGTTTGACCATTAGTCTCAAGAAGTTGGCGTGACTAACATGGAAGAAGATAACTTAGGATCTGGATAAGGTACCTAAATGATACTACTTTTCATTGCTGTGTATGGTAGTTTCGATGATATTATAGTCTCCAACTGCTGCAAATAAAACCCAACTATCAATGTCAAAGTGGAGATATATAAATATTAGTATTGATTTTCATGATAATGAAAGAAATAACAGGAGTTCTAGGAAATGTAAAACAAAAAGAATCTAGAAGGTTAGGAGTTAGAAGTCAGGTGTTGGAACCCCTTGTTTGGAAATCTATACATAATTAAGATGAAAAATAACTATTCTCTTTTTTTGTCTGGAACCTTATTGTAATCAATTTAATAAAAGGCTTGTTTCGTCCGTTACGTTCAACACTTGAAATCCTATCTATTATAAAATCAACAGTTATTTTGGAAATATATGATGCCCATTTTGGTTAAAACCTGAAAACCCTTAGGTTTCAACTATGTTCCGTAATTTTGTTTTTACCAATATTTCTAACCAAGTTTCTCTCAGGTTTAACAAGTACTTTTAATAATGAAATAGATTGAATACAAAATGCGCACATTTTGGTAAACACCCTGCATGGAATCCTCAAAGAATATCTGTCATTTCTTGAATTTTTGGAAACCCACACAAAGACCATGCGGGAATCAATGTTGCGAATCAACAATATTGTCTTTGACAAGGATAAATTAGATTAGTATAACTAATTGTGGCATCATCCTAAAGTTATTTAAACCATTATTTTGCAGACTGTTTTTTCGTGACAGTTAAAAAATTGATTTATCAGTGAAATAAAAAAAAACCGAATCGAAAAGGTAGAAATGCAAAAATCTATAAGATAAAAACCACCCAAATATTTGCAATATATAGGTTTCACAAATGTCGACAAAATGAGAAAGAAACTCGAACAAGAACGCCACAAAACAAAAGCTCTAAGGAAGTATTAACATAAACTAGATTCACTCAATAGCCTGTATAGCTCACCTGGTCCATAGCTGACATAGACAGTTCAAATAACCCAAATGACAAAGCCTCTCATTTCCTAGCATGTTGATATACCTCAATGTAATATGACCCCATAGCGTTCTATCCTGAACTGGCTGCAATTGAGGTACCAATCTGAAAAATCACAATTTTGAAGGGACCACTTCAGGACTATATTTGAACGACTTAATTGAAACCATTTCAGAGCAGATTTTCTTTGAATGCATTTCCAATAAGTCCCTTTGTTAAACTATGCTTCCGAACAGATTTTCTTCAAAACTGCTCGGCAGGTAGATCTTTAGTCATCATGCTGAACACTTTTACCCCATGTCAGATTTTTGATATCTGTAACAGTTTCTGGGTTATTTGCCATAAACAGCCATTTAAACTCTATGTGCTATTTTAAGTAACGGCAGCCATGTTGTTTGTGTTCAGTCTCCTCGAATACAATTTTGAAACAACACACCCTTGTAAAGACGTAGGTCAAGGTTGGTTAAAATTAGCTCAGTTGATTTAGAGGAGAAGATTTTTGAAAAAAATAATAGACTTTAGAAGGGTAAACATGATATACATTAAGTCTATAGTTGGAACATGTCGTATAATTACGTAACTTGTAACTTTTTTTTTAAGTTTCGGTGTACAAAAAAATTATTTAAATGTACACGACAATATAACCCTGCAAGCCTCTTTCAATTTTAAGTCATTTTATTTGTAAGAAAATATATACTAGTAACACAACAAACCAAATACTATATGTCATCATGTTTTGGCAGGTTGTACAAGTGATTGTTTCTTTGATTGGAATTGAAGTTCGTTTGCCAGGTAGCAACACCAAGGAGGTTCGCTCCTCATGTTATGGGATTTCTGTCAGATTTTCGGAATTCTCTGGTTTTTATCCATTTAAAAGCATTATATTTTTTTTGCCCATAGACCTCTTAATTTTTCCCATAATTTCATTTAATACATCTTTATGAGCATTTTGTAAAATTTTAATTAAATTTTATTTATTCTGTCACATTCATTGTGGTCAAACCATGCTAATGTTAATCCTATGAAAAATCCGAGGAGTTCAGTTTCCCATTAAATTTTCCTTATACAAACTAGTACAGGTGAGAAACAAAGACAGTTCCTTGAGCAAAAAATCATCAATTTTCCTGGAACTGCTCGACCCTTCGGCATGAACGTTAAGAAGCAGTCTATTTTATAATTTTTTATGGATTGAAATTTGGGATTCACATAGTATAGATAACTAATGTTTTATTTCAAGTTTTTGATTATGTTCAAGATTTGACACGATTTTTACAGGTAATATCTGTGACACGTCATTAGGTCTGCATTTTCTCGTCCTTTCCATTTTCTTCTCCGTATTTCAGCCCGGTAGTCCCCTAGTCGAAGGCCATACGGCGGAAACGCTGGACAGTCTTCACTTCTTTGCATTTTTGTCATTTTAATGTGTTTTTTTAATTTGTATTTTTTTTGTGTTTTTTACCTTTTAATTGTGGCAAACTACACCATTTTTATTTTGTTCCATAATTATAATATAATTTGTGGCCATCGCACAACATATATATATATATTTTTACTAGTAAATCTTTTTTTTTCACTTAAATTATTTTTTTTCTAATTTTCTAACAAAAAAAAATCACATTTATTTGAGATCCTATTTATTTTCAAATGGAGTAGCAAACCTCCTTAAGAAGAGATGAAAAACAACAATAAAAGCGTTGTGCCATTGCTTTGTTTAATCACTTTGTCTGATGTGCATTTACATTGTTAATTCAAAACTATTCAGCTCTTTTAAACGTAGAATTGAACGTAAACTGAAATAAGAAATTAAGTTGGTGAATTTTCAGCTATACCTAAAATGATAAAGAGCAATTTGTATGGAAATTTTTTATTGTGCAAAAATTCGTTACATTATGAAGTTAAAAGTTAAAAAAGGTTCGGTACTTAAAAGTTTTTTGTTAGTACTATTCGCAATATATTTAAACGTGACTTCATGTGATAGTGATATAGGTAAAATTTTTATAAAACAATTTCAAGTCAGTTAAAATTTCAATTAAATTTTCAAAATTAAGAGTTTATGGTATCTAAATATGTTGTAATCTTTTTCAATAACAATAAAAATATCAACGTTATGTTTTCATACTGTTTGATAAAAGTATCAATAACTTCAGCAATATTGTAGCGATTATGTATATAGGACAAATAAACATGAACAAACAGTTTGTAATGGTAAAGAGTGATGCATACCGACAAGAACTGATACCAAGCCCATTCAACAATATTCAATAGGGGTAATAACAAAAAAAGAAATAAAATAAATAAATAAAGAAATAAAAAAAATAGAAAATAAAAAATAAAAGAACTATCAAGAGCCAAAGTCCAAGAGGCTAATAGACAAAGCAGATGTAAAACGTCCGGAAAATAATTGTAAACCGCAATGGTCCTGACTTGGTACAGGTATTTCAAAACAAATGGTTGGATAAAGCCGGTTTAATGGCACGACTAACCCCCCTTTCAATTGAGCACATGACAAATGAGAACAGATATCTTTGGGTAGATCCAGTGTTTGTTACCGGACTGACTAATACCGATTGTGACAAAACCGGACTTTTCACTGGCAGTGTGAGGGGTGCCACGCGTGGAGCAGATCATGCTTACCCTTCCGGAACACCTGATGATACCTAAGTTTTTATAGGAGTGCTTTAGTTGTGTGGCGTTCTTGTTCATTTTTGTTTAGTTGTTTTGTCTTTGTTTTACTGTCTCAATTCGTGTTTGATTTGAATTGCCGTGATTTTGGATTTATGAATTTAGAATTCCCCCTTTCCTCATTCTTGCTTTTGTATTTGTTTGCCGATGTATGACACTTTGAAGCAATATACATAATAATGTAAAAGTTTTGTATGTAAAATTGTCAATGGAAGGGGAGGTTCGGCAAGCCATAAAACCTGTTTAACCCACCATTTCTTTTGAAATGCCTGTACCAAGTCAGGACCATTACGGTCGACAATTTACCTAATTAAAATTGTCCTTTTATCTCATTGACTTCGGCTCTTGACCACTCTGTTCGGTAAGCTTGTCATTACCCCCATTTGCAAAAAGTTAAATTTATAAAAGAATTGTCGTAAGGTTTTAAGTATAGTACAGGTTTTGTATGTAAATACAAATAAAATTACATATATCTGTAAATGAAGTATGAATTATCTACAAATCACAGTCTCGTGACAAATACACATCACCAATGTGCAGTATTAACATAAAGCTTATATACATGTCTAAGGACTCATACTAAAATTCTGGAATATTTTTCTCCGAAATTAACTGAGTACACACAAAGTGGGCTGAATTTCATCGAAACTATCATTTACAGTAGATAATGATTACATTACGGTGGCATTACGGTGACCCCTAGATGCTTTGTTTTGGGTCGTTTTAACCTGGCTATGGGATGTTGTCTCCTTGACATTTACCCNCCTGAAATAATCCAAATGGTGAGATAGCATACTTATTGTGAACCTCTAGTTATAGGAGACGTACTTTAATAATACAAATAAAGAATTTACCTGGTAGACATACTAATATTATGTAAACCTTAGGACCTGTTATTCTAATTTATGTCTTCAAATGAATTAGCAGGATGGTTATCGTTTCAATTCTGTATGTTCATCTGGGCAACAAAAACACTTCAAAGATACTTGAGAAATGGAATAAATATATCATCTCTGCGAATACCATTGAGAATTTAGTATCTAGCAGCGTGGTTTTATTAACAAATCTCTAGAAACAGTAACGGAGCCAAAAATCAAAATGTGATACAGATGCGAAAACTAAGAGCTCAGGAAAACATCAAAAGTTTAAGTGATCCAGATCTTGAAAAGAGATCATTGTCATTTTTAGTCATTACACACATTCATCAAAATATTCAAACGCCGTTTGAATAAATTTGTTAATCTATCATACACGCATTGGTCAGGAAAGGAAAAATTGTTTGATCGTATATTGTTTGTACATATTCTCCCAAGAGACAATGTTCCAGTCTTAAAAGTAATTATCCATTGTTTTTGTAAGCACCAGTAGTTTGTTTGGGTCGGTCTTATTTATTTTTCTGTTGTCACTTGATAGGAATGATAGGATTGTTAAAGATTTCTTTAACCTTTTAATCATTTTCTAGAACTCTAATTTGTACATCACGGTGGTTTATCTTTTCCGAAATCAAGTGAGCTTAAATTAGTGCAGTTCGCACGTTGATCTGCTGTACCCTTTTAAGGATGTTCGCTGGTCATGTTTATGTATTTATGTCAGGTTTTCGGACTTCTCTGGTTTTATCCATTTAAAAACCGAATAATTTTTTGCCCGGTGACCCCTAATTTTTTACCATAATTTCCTTTTATACATCTTTTTGAGCATTCTGACAAAACTTTATTCGGTTGGTGTTATTTTGTCACATTCATTATTGGATAAACAATGCTCATGTTAAACCTATAAAAAATGCAGAGAAATTCGGTTTCCCGCCATTTTTTGAAACACTTGTACCTCAAATATTTCATCAGTAACTTATTGATTTTTTTGGCTTAAATTATATTTTAGTTGATTTTCTAACAAAAAATCACATTTAAGTGAAATTCTTGTTATTTTAAGATTGACCAGCAAACCTGCGACCGAATACGAAAATGTGTGAATATCAAAATACCGACGTAACTGTCAATTTAATTTCTGCATATGCGCATTTCGACAACTCATGTCTCATCAGTGCAGATAAAAGCAAAACATTTGGAAGTCCAATCACCAAAAACGTGTAAACGCTGACAGAGAACAAATAACCAAAGGATCTAAACAGGAAAGCCAAAGTTCAGCTAAGGACAGAGCTATGCATGAGGGAGATACTCCTTAGTTTTAAACAAAATTTTGTAAAATTTAGATACTGCAAGGTTCAATAAAATCGGTTTTCGGGTGAGCACCGAAGTACTGAATACTGGGTTGGTGAATACCCTTGTTGACTAACAGTCCACCAGCAGAGGTATCGGCCCAGTGGTAATAAATAACAAAATACCGACGTAACTGTTTAATTTATTTTCTGCATATGCGCATTTCGACAACTCATGTCTCATCCGTGCAGATAAAAGCAAAACATTTGGAAGTCCAATCACCAAAAACGTGTAAAAGCTGATAGAGAACAAATAACCAAAGGATCTAAACAGGAAAGCCAAAGTTCAGCTAAGGACAGAGCAATGCATGAGGGAGATACTCCTTGGTTTTAAACAAAATTTTGTAAAATTTAGATACTGCAAGGTTTAATAAAATCAGTTTTCGGGTGAGCACCGAAGTACTGAATACTGGGTTGGTGAATACCCTCGGGGACTAAACGATGTTCAACTTCCCAAATACAATTCAAGTACAAAAATTTAAAAATGATAAATATTTTATTTGACCTATTTTGAAAAGATATATAGATAATAGTGTTGCACGCAGCTCTATATAATATGAATGATAATGTGTTGGTAAGGTGAGTGTTGCCATAGATGACAACAAGTCAGGGGTTCAAATCCAGCCGTAGACCTTGCTGGATTTTCCGATGTTAACAGGTTTAAAAAGAGGATGTTCATCACTGTTGGCATTCGGAATCAGATATTCTACCTTTGCAGCTCACCTTACCAACACATTATCATTCATATTTTGAAAAGATGCAGCTTCACTGTGTTAAAAATGAGGCGTTAGAGAAAGAATGGCTTCCTGATTGGGCAGTTATACAGGAAGATTAGTACTGGCATGACCGCCGCTGCTTTGGAATATGAGTACTAACGCTCTCTTTAAGGGCATACGACACAGTTTCGATCTACATTGAAAAACTTGTGAAAATTTGCGTATTGCACAACTTTGATACGTACTTTCCAAATATGCAAAAATATATATATCTTATCGGATTACTTTTCAAGATATAAAGCGTCGAAATTCGGTAAAATTGGGCAAAAATTGAAATTACTGCAAAATTTCGGGCTAAATTCAAATTGGTATATCTTTTTATTTTTATAGATAGCCAAGTAATTTTTTCTGCAGGTTAATCTTTCAGACTGAAACTATTACATGAGGTCAAAATTAATTCATTTCTTTCTATATATATCTTATTTTTTGTTGCTTATTTCAACTTTCAAGTACTAAAACATGAGAATTTGAATGCTTTGAGAATCTTTTTGTCATGGTTCCTACATTGATTTTCTCCTGAATTTCATGTATGTTGTGGGGCTTGTATCAAGGAATTCAAATGTGAAATAGAAATTAGGTGTTAACGTGCCTTTTTTCGATATACAGAATAAAAACCTCCAAAAAATCACATTTTACGTTCGTTTTAGCGGGAAAGCGTTATTAACGTTATTTCGTATCTTTCAACGCTGCTGCTAAAGTTAGAAACGTCAAAGATAAATAATTGGTCAGATTTCTCCTCATATATTAACTTTGTGTATACATGTACATGTAACAAATTAAAAATATTAATAATCATAATAACATGATTCATAACCCTGGATCCACCCAGGCCATTTAGGAGAAGCAAAAAGGAGAAGAAGAAAGCATGATATTTATACATAAGGGTTTAATTATTCTGTTTTGTCTGTAAACAAAACAAAAAAACAAAAAACAAAAAACAAAAAAAAAAGACCAAAAAAAAAAAACCAAAAACAAACAAAAACAAAAAACCGCTTGGATCCGAGTATATTTTGTACGTAGTTGTATTTGACATTTTCAATAAATGCATAGGCGGATCAAAATTAGTGCGGTCTTTTGGTTGGAGCCCATCTTTTCCCGGAGAGTGCAGAACATATGCAAAAATTAAAAAAAAAATAGCCCAAAATTGAAAAAAAAGTCTGGAACTCATCTTTTTTGTGAAGGCTTCATCCAGCGCTGAAATGGTCAACATTTCTCATTTATTTTCTAGTCTTTGTTGATTTTCCCAAATTCAATAAACTGTTGTTTACACTATCAGCCCTAAATAGAGCACAATAGAAAAATTGAGAGGTACTGAATTACATACGTACAAAATATTAATCCGGAAAAACACATACTAACTAAACTAATATTTCACAGGTTAATGGACGTTAAAGGTGTCCAGGAGAAATATAAAAGTTCTTGCATGTTGGAAAAAGCAAATCATGTCTCAGGCGAGGCAAAGATAATCAGGATATAGCCATACCAGCTCCGAAAAAATAAGGGCGTATCTCCACTGTGCAAAGCATTGTCCATATAGTGATATTGCCATTTTAGCCTTGTTCGCAATCAACTTGTTTTTCCTACATTGTGATATTTTTTTAGGTGACGAGACATAGATTTAGGAAATTGAAATCTAAAATTAAAATTCACCAAAATAAGTTTCTCAGTATTTTCATAAGTCCGGAATAAAGCATACAGATTTGCTAAAGAAGCAGGGAGATTGTCAGATCATAGTACTTAGCTGGGTTTTATGTTAGCGTTGCTGTGAACTTAGTTTCTGTATATGGCCATCTCGACAATTTATTTCTCTTCAGTACAGATCAAATCAAAACATTTGGAAATGCATGAATCGAATATATGTAAAAGCTGATAGACACCAAATTAACAATAGGAGTGAAAATAGAAAAGCCAAAATAAGATAATGACGGAGCTATGCAATGTAAATCATTGAAATCATTTGAAATCAGTTACAAAGGTACACAATATTAGTTTCAGAGACATTTTTTAATCTACTACATGGAGCAGGTCATGCTTACCCTTCCGGAGCACCTGATGATACCTCAGTTTTTATAGGGGTTCACACTGCTAGTGCTTTAGTTTTGTGATGTTCTTGTTCTTTTTTGTTTATTTGTTTTGTC
>MJUU01048661.1:13449-44641 GCA_002080025.1 Modiolus philippinarum | reverse complement strand
CAAACAAACAAATAAAAGACAGAAGACAAACGCAAACAACTACAGGAAGTCGGGACAGCCGAACTTGGTACTGAAAAAAAGCAATGTGGATAAAATGGTTTACGGGTGCACAAATCCCCCCTTTGTCCCTATAGCATAATAAACATACATTCGTCTTTTGTTTTATTCGTGTGTTTTCTGAGTGTGTAGTTCCCTAGCAGATTTTGGCATGCAGTTTTATGGTTGTTCGGGGAACTACAAAAAAAACAATAGAGTTTTCTTATTTTTCCGTGATTGAAAAGTTATTTCATTCATTTCCAAATTTTAATCGAAAATCAATTGGTCGCCGAACTCTTTTTTCCTGAGAAGCTTCCGAAAATAGCAAGATTTTGACCTTTTTGATATAGTCTATATAAGGAGAAAATACAATTTTAGAAATTTTTGTTCGAATAAAACGATAGATTTTGGTGAAAATATTGAACAAAGTATGTTAAAGAAATCTCTTTGGAGATATGAAATAGAAAATAGGGTCACCGACCATATTTGTGATAAAATCGTGAAAACGTGAATTTACCCTGGATTAGATTTTTCTTTCTTTGACTGACGGTTCGGTTCTCACTTACTTAACCCTTATTATTTCTTTAGAATTATCTCCCCTGAATAATTTTTTCATAAGTGAATATTTTGTAAGCTAGCAGCATAAATGCTGCTTATACCATTTTATCTATTATAAATAAACTATCCAAATCATTTTAACAACATTTTAATGGTAAAGTCAAATTTTCATTGGATGCGCGAGATGGATGTGCAGTTTTAGACACCTGAACCACCTTAATTTTCAGCCATTGTAGGTGTTTCCTGTTATCCATTTTTTTTTTACATACGAATAAAACCCAATACAGGTACTCTACTAACTCCATGACAACAATCCTGCAACCTATTTCAATATGATGGAAATGTTGAATAAAAATCTTATCAAAATCAAAGACGACTTTGAGTCCGGGAAACCTTAATTTTCTAAAATTTGTCTTTAAGTCCAAGCAAAGCGAAAGCTGAATGATCACAGCTTAATGTAAAAACTACACAGGAAACCACAAATAAGACATAAGACAAACGTAAATAACGATAGGAACTCGTTCATTTCTCATCTCAAATCTTAATATTGTCATAATTAACCAGAATTCATAATTTCATAATTAACCTTGACCATAATTAACCCTGTAACAATTTTATTGTTGTTCTTCATCATGAAGTCACAGCGAGACCTTCAACAATGAAATTTACTACTTCCTCATAGCAAGTTCAAGACGGTCCCTAGCACTGGTTTGAGTGGAATTCATTTCTAATTGCAGAACAACACAAAATCCATGTGTTATTTATCACTTGGATGGGGGATCGTCAATAAATATATAATTAACTGGCAAACTAACAAAGTTTAATTGTCAGGGTGAGACGAGTCCATGCTACATCTACTTTAATGTCAACTACGAGTAGGGTTACATTATCTTGGTCAATTAATTCTAATGGTGTATAACATGAACTATCAATTCGGCTTCGTTTTTTTTGAGCGAGTAAACTGATCCATCAATCCTTAAAACTTGTATTTGCTTTTGATTTAGAATTAAAAATCTTAAAAACTATTAGTTCAAGATGAAGAACAACAATAAAAGCGTTGTTCCTTTGCTTGTTTTTACCATGCATTTGTAGAGACTTTGTCTCATGTGCATTTACTCCATATCCTTTTATTCACCATTTAGTGAGTGCCTTAGTTCTAAATGTTATATTTTTATTTCCGTGCATTGTAGCTGTCTCACGTCCTTGTTTTGTCTTTGTTTTTATCTGTTACCGTTTCTGCCATGTCTTTTGACTTCGAGTTTTGTAGTCATCGCATCCCTTGTTCCTTCGGTATTCTACTGCCGTTGTTTTTTTTTAGAGTTGTATATATGCACAACTTCTTTAAAATTCTTCATTTATAAAGTATTTTTCATTACAGGAAATGTGGGGCTGTGTGCAAGAGTGGTATAGCAAAATTTTGTTTTTTTCATGTGTAATTTAATTTTATGTTGCAAAACAATTCATCAAAGATACTTACTGCCTCCCCCTCCCCCCAAAACGGATATACAATTTCAACTTTTTTCAAGACCATGTGGATTATTGATGGAAATAATGGAATTTGACTAGAGAGTCTTTTATTTTCTTCCATGTTTGCTTATTTTTGAATGAGAAAATCATACAGTAAGATGTTTGGTTTAATGAAATCGATCATGGAAAGCTTGATTGATACTCTCATCTTGTTAAAGTAAGAAACCATGGGTCAATGAAAGGATATGGAGTAAATGTACATGAGACAAAGTCCATACAAATATATGGTAAAACAAAGTAATGGAACAAGCTTTTATTGTTGTTCTTTATCTTCATCAATCTAAAATGCACGAATCTTCAGTGTTTGATTGACTGAAATAACCTTTGTTTATAATGAATGTTCAAAAGTTACTTAGAATTAAAATTCAAGAGATGCATATGCCACTCTGAACAGATCTAACAGTATCAAATACCCTATACAAGGTGCTCCTCATAATTACATGTAATAATCTTTAGTTGAGTAAAATCTCATATTTGCAACACAAAAATAATTTTTAAATTTAAGGCCAGGTCAGGGAACTGGTCTGTTGACTAAATATATTGCTCCTTACAAATCTGGAGAAATATCGGGCTCTCAGTTGTGGCAAGCATCTTTAAATCCAAAGAATAACAAATTTGGTGTACATTTATGACTTGGGAGTTGTTTCCATAGCAACACAGACAATGCAACATCAAATGGTGAACTAGTTGTGTTATGATGTGTATTCTTTGGTGTTTATTTATTATTTTGTAGAGAGAGAACTTATTGGTTTCATGTACAGGCAGTATTAGATATTTTAAGTTATGACATCGTATTTCCAATCAAACTGTGGAAATTTGGCAATAAAATGAATTAGTTTCATCTACTCTATAAGAAGAAATACATAACTCGAGTTTCTGCCTTTTTTACGATCAATATTCTTATGGTTTAAAGAACAAACTCATGTCTAAATTTCTAAATAAGTACAAAGTTTGTTCTTGCAGTATATTGTAGAGATTAAAATAATATGAACATGGAATATTTAGAAACAACCTAGAGGATATACAAATTTTCAAGTTTAGAAAGAACGAGTTTCAAATTAAGATTAATTTCATAGTGCATTTAAACATGTTATAACAACACATAAAGTTCGATGAAAAATGCAAAAATACTTGACATAGACTTAGGGGGTGTGCATTTCGCTATTCAAAATTATCATTTGGTTGTGAAAATTACATACTGGCATCTGGCCCTACTACCACTCTAATACAACCGTATCTAAATTGAAAATGAAATGTGTTGAAGAGGTTTTAGTAATTTAATATGACTAAAATGCTCATTAAAATGTTGTAAACGCCAGTTTACACTAAGTTGAACATCTCATTTTAGAAAGGGATGATAATGCCTTTATTTCATTTTATTGAGGTATATTTTAATGTTTGGTGTTAATGTCATGTTGACGATAATAAAAAATTCAATTTGTTCCCATAAAGAATTGTGAAGTATACAAAATAATGGGATTTAATTATAAGCTTGAGCAAACTAGCAAATTTTTATTATAGGTTTAGCATACAAAATGCATCATTGAAATCTATATTTTGTTTATAAACGTCTTAATATTTCCACTGATTTATTACCAAAAATTTAATATTAAAATAAAATAGAGTTTAAAATTCATTTTGTACTTATTTTTGTAACGTAGATGTGAGGAATAAAGATAGGGGTCAGAAAGGTCCATAATTTACACATAAAATTGTACATTTCTGCATTTGTGCATTATTTTTACATGGGAAATTCATTTCCTTGAATATTAAATCGAGGGGGTATCCAGTAACTTTTGCATTCGAATTATTGAAAATGGAAAGCATGGGTTGTCATTTTGAATACTTAATTGCCTAAAAAGGATACATATCAGATATTGAATATTTTAATGCATTATAATTCAACAAAAAATCCTTGACTCATAGTACATTAGCAAAATCAGAAATATTAAATTCTGATTTTAACATTCCAAACAGTAATAAAATATATTTTCCGTTTCTGTACTCTTATTTTGTATATTCATGTCAACAATGTTAATTAAGTATTTATGAAAATATAATAAATCTTTTAGGCTTTATAAGAATAACGGTTTCAAACACTTCAAATTATTTCTGATATTCAAATGTTTCAATTTTTTAAACCCTTTTTTCAATTTAGATATTGGTTTATTTGAAAATATTCATTAAAAGTATTCTTCTTTGATTATTTTTATCAATTAAAGAGATATTTATGCTTTATATTCTATATTTCGATACATCTATGATCTTGAAAACAACAAAACTGAAAAAATAGATAAAATATTTTGAAAAGAAGAAAAGAAAATGCATTCATAGTTCAAATGTACCTTCCAAACTTGAAAAATGAAGAAGAAAGCAAACGAGGGCATGGGAAAGTTATTTTTCACATTTAAGAACATTTGATGTGACTTATGTATTATCTCCTTAATAGGCTTGTTCTTTCAACCAACATTAGTTCTTAAACTAAGTTTTAACATATTTTCATTGCTATAAAGAGATATATACATAGCGTTAGAGATCAGGTCAAAATGACTTTAATGCCTATGAAAAAAAAAAGAAAACAAAAAAAGAAAACAAAAAACAGAAAACAAAAACAAAAGCAAAATTTAAAAACTCGAGGGTATTTTGTCTTTAAACCAATAAAAACTGGTAAAGAAGTTTTTGACAATGTATTGATTGAAACTTTAAATAAATGTTTATGAAATTATTCTTTATTGTTTTATGTGGAGCTCCGCACTTATGTTGCCCCTCTTTCGAATATCATTTTTGTTTTGTATTTGTTTTTAAATGTATTTATTATTGTTTTTCGTGTAATTTCGTATTAGCAATGTTTCTGAAATCAACAGTGAATTTAGTTTCTGCATATGGCCATTTCGAAAAGTAACAGTTCCTATCACCGTTTCTTGGTTGATGGTCAATAAAAATTTGGAAATTTTATTTAACATGGAAATTTGCTCCAATATCCCAGGTTCAGTACAAATTATTTTACAATGTTTTTTTGGCGTAAGTATGCTACAGAGGCGGTATGAAACTGTAAATGAAGAAAATGATGATTACCTATTAGACTAGTGCGGAAGAAGTTATATCTTCACTAATTTTGCTAATATAAGGTTCAAGATAAATCGAATATTTTTCTATATTCTATAATTTCAGAGTCCTTCGATGTTTTTGATCCAAATTTTCTTTGACGGGTAATCTGACCTACAAAAATGCAAAAATGCCGTTTTAGCTGCTTACTTAATTTTGAATTACAAAAAAAAACAAACTTATCGGTATGCAGTAGCTTTAGGATTCCTCTTATCTGCAGTAGCGAAACACATCTTATGATTCAAGATTCATTTTTTACTTAGTTCTGGGATGAGTATTTCTTTTCACCGTCTATGACCTTTCGATAGCAATTGCTGTGGGCATAGAACATTTGATCTTTTTTACCTGTGATTCAAGTGGACATTTGCGCTTCTAAAAGTTGGACGTTTGCGCTTTAATTTTTTCTCATCTGTATTAAATTAAACACCAATTTGCGCTTTTATATTTGAATTGTGTTTACCTTTCTTCTAATAGCAAGTGAGGTACAAATGTCCAAGGTTTTATCCTAGTTCACAATAAGGACAAAATTTTATGCAACTCGCGAAGCAATTTTTTTATGTAATTGAATGTTATCATTTAAATCCGCATGACGGAATGAAGTAGAGCTTAATTTGTTTTTGCACTTGGATAAAAATATTCACTAGACCTTTTTTTTTTTATAATTATAGTGACCTTTGACAACTGTGCCAATACCTGAAGCATTTATTTTTTGTTTAGACCTACATCTGAAAAAGCATATGTAGTTCCAGTCTTAAAATTAAGCGAAAATGTCCTTTGAAAAAGCGCAAATGTCCTTTTTAAAAAAAAGCGCAAATGTCCATTTTAAGAAGCGAAAATGTCCGATCAAAAAGCGCAAACGTCTCTCGCCGACTGCTGTTGAATTGCTACCGGACATTACCACAATAGAATTGGAGGTTTGCCCACGATAAAACCGGTTTAATCCACCATTTCTTTTGAAATGTCCGTACCAAGTCAGGACCATTGCGGTTGACAATGTTTTAGGTAGACATTTTTTTTCCTGTTGCTGCTGGCATTAAGTTTATCAAATTCTTTCGTAAGCTATACTTGGAACAGAGGGGATTAATGCTTTGTCTTTTGTCTAATGTATACACACAGAAAACATATGATAAGATAAAAAATATAGAAAAAAACACATTCTTTTCAAATCGAGTTATACTGGTATTATTCTAATAATGTCATCAAAATAATAATACTAAAAAGATAAAAAAGAATATGTAAATTAATAAAAATACCAGGAAATTGACAATTGGGTAACTTTTAAAATTTTATGAATTTATTTAATATATTTGATTGTTGTCATTACTTTGTTTTATTATTATTATTATAATTATTATTATTATTATTATTATTATTATTATTATTATTATTAGTGAATTCAGTTTGAAAGATATTTTGCAAAATAAAACAATGCATCAATGCAGATTATCTTAAGACTAATTAAAAGACAAAGAAGAAAACATGGAAGAAATAATAAAGAAACACAAAAAATCAATCCAGATTGGGCTTTCAACAATGAGGAACGAAATATAGTTATCAACCCCTTGGCCTATTTTTGGGCAATAAAATATGCTTAATTTATACGTCGATCCCTTTGCTTATTTTTAGCAATAAAATATGTTTAATTCAAATCATTATTTATAAAGATTGAATATTGATCATTACTACATTTAAAGGAAAAAAATGAAAGTATGTAATTTAAAATGTACGGTGGTACATTTAGGACCAACAAAATTTTATTTTTTTTATATATATATTATGTCGAGCGCTCGACTTATTATGTCGAGCGCTCGAGATAATAAGTCGCGCGCTCGACTAATAAGTCGAGAGCTCGACATAATAAGTCGAGCGCTCGAGATAATAAGTCGAGCGTTCGACATAATATTATTAAAAAAATAAAATTTTGTGTGTCCTAAATGTACCACCGTAAAAATATAATGTAAAATTGAATTGCAATTTCCTACAATAAAATACTCTAACTACATGTTTAGAGTCATCAAAACAACAAACTTAATTATTTTTTTTTCGAAACACAGCAAATAAACTTTTGACTTACTGCGAGGAATCGGTGAAAGCGTACTTCCTTAGAAAAGACAACAACGAGAAACGACACTTAAAATTTAGGAATAAATATAGCAATTTTGCACAATCACTTTTACGGTTATATTTCAATAACAAAATGAGATGTCAACTTTGGACTTTCGTTCTTCCAGTTATATAGATGCCTTTTGTATGTTTAAGTTCAAGTTATGGATTGCTTAAAGTAGTATTCTGTTATAGCGGGATCTTGTAATTGCAAAATTAATCAAAATGACATTTATGCTAATTTCAATATTCTACAATACCAGAACATATTTGAAATACTATTTAAAAATACCAAATTAACTAGGCGATTTGTTGTCCGCAATGTCTTTATTGTGGACAAATGATTAAATGTGAAAAAAAATTGATTTTTTTTAAAACCACTGCAAAACAAACTCATCTACAAACCAAAGTGCCCTTCCTTTGCAGTAAAACCTGCTTGAGAGACCGCCTGTCAAGAGACCAACCTGCTTTAAAAGACTACTTAAAATTTACACTACAAATAAAAATTATTCCTACTCCCTTGAGTGGTTTCTTAAAACATGTTTCACTGTATTTCCCCTATTCGATCAACAACGAATTTTGGAACATCACTTGCTGTAACAGAAAGCATGTCACTTCACTTCGTTTATGAAGTCTTTACAGGCGTGTGAACTGACAGGTTGCTTTGTATTCATTTGCAACCACTTCATTGTATTGGTAAATCCAGGATAGAGTCGAATCCGTACCCACATGAATGTTGTCAAGAATTTGTAGTTAAGATGTAGTAAAGCAACTTTAATTCTTTTGAAAAATCCCAATAAAGATTTTTGGCTGACCCAATCCACCATTGAATGGCATAAAGACATCATCAAAAACATAATTATATGGACCACCATTACACAACCACTGAGTGTCTAAACATCATTGGCAATCGTATAAGACTCCTTATTACAATGATTATAATACAAATGATTTATTTAAAACATGTCCCATTAACTTAATCTCTAAATTTTATCGTTGGAGAATCGGCAAATGAAAACTCGGATTAACGAGAATTTTATTGCTCGGACAACAATTTGTAAACAAAAAAGATCAAATAACAACATCAACCACCCTCGTGCATCTTATTTAAAAATTGATTGTGGTTTATAACATTGTTGTATGAGGATATATGGTAATATACACGACAGTGGCCTGTAGACAAACTAAATGTGATTTTTCCCACAACTTAATGGTAATAATAAATTGATTATGATGTGAATTAGAGCCCTATAACCATATTTTTACACAGATCAACTTCATTTTAACAGTAGTATGGTATTCTATAGTGTTTTACCTTATATCGCCAGAAGATGGACGACTGTATGCTTTCTCCTACTAAATACAAGCAGAAAATGAACAGTATATCTACAAAATAATCTGAAATACAAAGCTCCAGCCCATCTTAGGTCACGTGACATCATTTTTCTAGTATATAGATTTCGATCAGATATGCATTTATTTGAATATACCAGAGACCATTGATATTTAAGATTGATTAAAAATACTTTAAAGGTTTCCTGAATAGTTAAGTTGCATATGGGTAATAAGGCACACGGAATTATCATGATACATTACAGGAGCATAAGAAAAGGCGTTGATTGATTGGTTGATTGATTGATTTGTTGCTTGATTGATTGATTGTGGTTTAAGATGATGAAACTTACTACGATTGACCAGTAAATTTTATGTCTGCAGATAGTCTTTTTCGACAATTTATGTTTCAAAGTAATTCTGGAGGAAAAAAAAAGCACAAATATAAATGTCATTAAAAGAATGAGTTGAAAACTTAGTAAAACATAAGAAATGTACAAAAAGCATTAAAAGAATGACTTGAAAACTTAGTAAAACAAAAAAGCAAAGGCTCATTCTTTAATATTACTTACAAAAATGATTGTTCCTGGACATATGATGATACTATTGAGGCAATCAAACTTTTTCTTGGACAACATTTTTGTTCTTTTTTGCAGCACTCTTTATCAACAGGTCATTGGTATTCCCATTGGTACATATTGTGAACCTTTCATTGCAGATCTTTTTTTTGTTCTGTAAAAAAAAAAGAAAAAATGTAATAATCTTCAAAATGGAAGCGTACTTAACTCGATGAGTGCCCCGTGGTTATTTTTATGTTGAAATTTTCTGTTATGAGTCTTTTTGTCGGGCAACGGATGACAGCAGATGTAAGAACCCTTTGCCTGTTTCTATTGACAACCCCACAGCCATTAACAGAGAAGAAGATACATGGATGTAGTTAGCAATTAGTTTAGCTCAAACCGGTGCTAGGGATCGTCATGAACTTACTATGAGATATGAGCAAAGCTCATTATTGAAGGACTCATGGTGACTTCCAGATGAATAACAACAATAAAAACGATGTTTCATTGCATGGTTTTATCATGTATTTGTAGAGACTTTGTCTCATGTGCATTTACTCCATATCCTTTCATTGTTAATTATTTGCCCGAAAGAATTGAAATAAATAAAAGCTACCAATGATTCCCAATACTGCTCTTTTTGGATGTAACTCTCATAATTGACACTAGTAAAATACAAACTGAAGTATATGATAAAAATGATGATTTTGATTTCAGTTTTACTAATTTCCCTTTCCTTTCGACGACATTCTCCTAACTTGATCCAACACGAACGATGCCCACGCGTTCTACTTTTCACGATATCAATGAAAGTATGTTTACTATCATAGCCAAACTTTTACAATAGAGTAACGGATTTCTTAAATTGTTGAATACATTTATGTAGTTTTATAATTATAGATATAAACATTTGACATGAAAATACTCGCAAACAGCTTATTACTAAGGGTATTTCTTATGCTCGATTTACGGACATGTTAAAAATGTCAAAAACTGATTTTTTCATCCGTATTACGACAGTGTTTTTCCAGCAGATTAAGCTCCTTCAGCTAACGACGAATACTCTTTGACCCATCTTTCAAAATTACGTTTTGTCCTAATCTCTCCCTTTCAAGATTGTAGTCCTGGCGTTAGTAGTTAAACTGTATTGGTTTTTATTCGTGTTTATTTTACTATAGGGAAATGGGAAAGAGAAAAGGGACCCCTAGGAAGGTGTTACCATACCACTGGCTTTTACTGGTAAAAATACATGGTAGAACCGATCAATGGAACAACGCATTTATTATTGTTCTTCATCTTGAAGTTACCATGAGGCTTTCAACAATGACCTCGTTCAAGACGGCCCTTGAATTGCATCGGTTTGAGCGGAAATCATTGCTAGAGATGTAGAATAACGCTACATCAATGTCTTTATTTAACCAATGGACGAGGGATCGTCAACAAACATAAATTACACTAGCACAATTAATCTAAGGGATATTTGCTAAGTAATACTCCATTCTTATTCGACTTTGGTGTGATCTTTAGGCCCTTCTTTTGTTCATAACAGTTCTTAAATACTGTTTTTTTAACTTCGTGTCTTTTAAATCTGTAATGAATAATTCCTTAGTTTTCAACAAGTTTACAAAAATTTAGATATTGCAAGTTTCCAAAATAAAATCGGCTTTCAGGTCAGAACTGAAGTACCAACTACTAGGCTGGTGAATACTATCGGTGACTAACAGTCCACCAGCGGTGGCATCGATCCAATGGTTACAAATAAATAAATACCGAACTTACTGTAAATCTAGTTTCTGCGTATGGCTATTTCGACAACTTATGTCTCTTCAGTGCAGATAAAATCTAAACATTTGAAAGACCATACACTCAAAGATTTTTAAAAAACTGAGAGAACAAATACTAGTAACGATTATAACCTAAATGGAAAGACAAATCAGTTAAGGACAGAGCTTTGCATGAGGGAGATTTTCCTTAGTGTCAACAAATTTACAAACACTTAGGTAATTGCAAGTTTCCAAAGTACTGACTACTGGCCTGGTGAATACCATATATGACTAACAGTCCACCAGCAGTCGCATCGACCCGGTAGTAACAAATAACTAAACAATGATCTTACATTTGGAAGACCATAACCTCAAAGAGGTTTAAAAAAGTGAGAGAGCAATAATCAACATTTCAGTAAAGTGATTGGATCTCAAGTTAAGATGTACGAACATTTGATTTTCAACCAATGACGATAGGTAATTTACGTGTTTGACCAATCAAAAATAAAATAATTTAGATGCACTTTACCCACAATGCATTAGTTTCTGATACCTCAAAGTGTCAGAAAATCAGATTGTTGTTGATGGAATTGATTTAATTGGATGATTTGTTCATTTCCGGTTCAATGGTCACTCAGAAAGGTAGGCAATGATTTGGACTATTACATATGGCACACCAAAGCCACAAAAATGAGATAAAATAGCATTATCTCAGGTAATGCTATCTTGCAGAAAACGATTCCTTGACTACTAGCAACTAAAAGATTTAAAAATGTGAAAAGTGTACACTTGATATATTCTTTAATATATATGTTATTAATTCCATAGATTCATTATTACTGTTAACATTCTCACTTAATTTCATCCGAGTGTTCTGTGAGAAACAAAATTTACTTCCTCGTCTCGGACGTCCTTGAATAATAAATAAATAATTAAGGTTTAATTAAAGTTAGCATGGTAAACTATTATGTAAAAACAGACTTTGCTTAGATCCTGCAAGAAATAGACAAAAGTTTGAAAGATTTCCATAAACCCCCATTTCAATGAATTAAACATCCAGTAAGTAAGTAAGTGGTATTTTTAAATTCATAGCTTGTACAAATTAACAAGCTAACAAGAGCTCTTAAACTTCTGATATTATAAAAATAAATAACAACGTAATCTTGATAAATAAACACAAATAAACACAAAACGTGCAAACAAAAAGACTGCCTCATGCAGAAAAATAAAAAGAATATATATTATATATCTCAAATTTACACTTCAGATTCAATCTGACAATCACTTATTTTTTTTCAAGATCCATTTAAGTAATGTTTTTATGCAAACATCAATTACATGTATTCAATTCTGCGTGGAGGTCATACTTGCATGTATATTTCGTATGTATATTTCATAGAATATACATTCATGCAACGATCACAGGTAAGTGAATGACAAAACAGGTAATTTTAACGATGATATATTGTGATATTGTAATTTTTAATATATATTGACGAGACTTTATTCACATAAACTAATTTTACAACGACAAAGAGAAAATACAGAATAATATATGCACAAAATATTACAAAATTCGTGACAAATGGCAAATGGATAAGAAAAAGAAAAGAAATTATGTTACAATTCTAAGATTATTACATAGTTTTTACAGAAAAGATAATTTGATGTAAAAGGATTGAATTTAATAGTTATTGAAATTTATCTATCTACATCTGATTGCTTTCAACATAATCAAATAATACAGTTTCATAAATAATATAATACAGTTTCCCACAGATATTACGTCTGATTGGTTGATATTAGAAAACAGATAATACATTTACTAGCACGCCAAAACCACAAAAATGCAGAAAAAACTGTATTAACAGATAATGCTATGTTATCTTGAGATAAAACATCATTACCATATAGATTGCATAGAGACCTATGTATAATATAGTTTAAAGTACTTATCAGGAGGTAATGAGGAAACCTGATAATACATGTCTGATAATGTGCGCAAAAACAACAAAAATTCAGATAAGACAGCATTACCTGAGATAATGCTATTTTATCTCATTTTTGTGGCTTTGGCGTGCCATAATTACATATATTTAGAATGTGGAGCCGTTCATGATAAAATATGAATCCTTGTTAATTTATTAATTTTCGTGCAATGTCTAAAAAATTGAACTCCAACTCTGATGTGATAGTATTATCAAACAAAATGCACCTTTTTAAAGTTTGATATGAAGTAAAAAATGTTACACATAAAAAAATTAATAATCTTTCGTAACAAGATTTTTTCACCCCTAAGATTTAAGAAATGAATAAAAGAAGGGTTTAGTGACAACCCTAAATGACATATATAATACAAAAAGATTGACACTTTACAAGTGATATATCGTTCTGATGATACTCCCAGTTTTCAGTGGGTGTTTACACCGCCAGCGCTTTAGTTTTTAGTGTTATCGTGTATATCACACTGTCATCTTTTAGTTTTGTCGTCAGTGATGTTGGTGGTACCGATTTGTCCCAGCTTGTCATAGTCCAAATAATTGACAGATTTATAGAAGCTTTTCAAACCTTTGCCTGGGTACTGTTTGAGGATAAGATAAGTATTACGAACCTTGGATTTTGACAAGTTTTGTCTGCGGGTTAAAGAATGACATTAAAGCTCTGTCCTTAGCTGATTTTGGCTTTACATTTAGATCATATCGGGTATTTGTTATCTATCAGCTTTTAACATATTTGATTTTATGGTCTTCCAAACGTTTAGATTTTATCAGCACTGAAGAGACATAAGTTGTCGAAATGCGCATATGCAGAAAATAAATTCACAGTAACTTCAGTATTTAGTTATTCGTTACCACTGGGTGGATGCCTCTGCTGGTGGACTGTTAGTCCCCGAGGGTATTCACCAGCCCAGTAGTCAGTACTTCGGTGCTGACCCGAAAACCGATTTTATTTCGAACCTTGCAATATCTAATTTTTTGTAAATTTTGTTGAAAACTGAGGAGTATCTCCCTCATGCAAAGCTCTGTCTTTAGCTTTTATGGTCTTCCAAACGTTTAGATTTTATCTGCACTGAAGAGACATAAGTTGTCGAAATGCGCATATGCAGAAAATAAATTCACAGTAACTTCGGTATTTAGTTATTATTTATTAACCAATCAGTCACCAAACAGATCTTTCAAACTATATTCTAGTTGGCTTGGTGACTGGTAACATGAGTGGAGCAGATCATGACTACCCTCCCGGAGCACCTAATGATACCTCAGGTTTTTTGTAGGGTTTCACATTGCTAGTGTTTTGGTTTTCTGGCATTCTTGTTCATTATTGTTATTTGTTTTGTCTTTGTCGTGCTGCCTCGGTTTGTGTCCGTGATTTTGGATTTTTGATAGTTTGAATTTCCTCTTTCCTAATTTTTGCTTCGGTAGAATTTTAAAGAATGAATTACCTTTACTTAAATATAACTTCCTTCTTACTCTCCCCCCCCTTTTTTTTTACCAAATTAAGTCTTTTGTGGAAAACTGGCATAAAATATTCTCAAAGATGCTTTTATTGAATTCTGAGAATGACGTAGATGACTTTGTATATCTCCTTCTTATCATTGGTGGTCACAACTTAAATTCGGTAAGGAAACACTGGGAATATACAAAAGAAAATTTTTTTTCATACGCTGAAAGACTACATGAATACATTGTCGCGCTTACTTTCTTAATTTATTCCCACTTAAAATCATATTTTGTCCTTATCGAGGCTTTATTTCCGGAAATGGTCAGATATTTTGGTTCTCATATATATAAGGATATGTACTAAAAAGAGAAAATAATAACATCATGTTACATTGATGTACATACATTGTGTATTTAAAAAAAAAGAACTGAACTGATTAACTATGTTAAAGGAAGGTCAGATTTGTCGATTCAATTATTTTATTAAGGCAAGTGTGAAAAGATATTTTGTGTTGTTAACTCTTTTGTAAACAATTTTCTCAAAGTGTAAATCTTCCATAAACTTATGAAATGCATCCTAAGGTATATATGGATATATAGAATAATGGAAGTTTTGTTTTTGATACGAAAAATATTGACGACAATAATGGACGAACCCACTTGTGGGCGAGTCTATCATTGGAGACAATATATGAAGTATCAAAAACAAAACTTTATCGGTAAATAACTAAATAATTTGATAGAAACCAAAGGCAGTAAAAAGAACAAGGGAAATGATGATCACAAAAATAAAGTTCAAAGGCATGCCAAAACCGACAACAGAGCAAAAACCGGGAACAAATTTTAAAAAGATGATAATCAATTTTAACGAAATCGGAAAATTGATTATTGATTAAAAGAATTTGTACTGTTCTAACGGGTTTGTAGATGTATATTTCTTCGGTATACGTCTTTGTTACCCTGGTGCGTTGATTGACAAAGTAGACGTGGCCTAAAAAACTTTTTTCCAATATTAGGGCAGGAGCAAATACTGAAAATATTGCCTCGCAAGATCAAAGAAAACTCATACAAATTAACGATAAAATTCATTATTAGTTTTAATCAACAACAGAACTTGCGACGTTCCCAGCCTAAAAGGACCTGTTGCCACTCCTCTGTGCAATTATGGATTGGGTTCCTGGATCCCCCATTTTTTTGGTTGGTTATTGAAATAGTTTGTACATTGTTCTATTGTCGTTCTCGGTTACAAGAGACGCGTAAATTGAAGAATGATGATGAATAACAAAATACTGAAGGACTATAAACCAAATTATTTTCGCGGCTACTTTATTTCGCGTTTTGCCCCTTCTAGTGAAGTTCGCCGAAATTAATTTTCGCGATTTTCTATTTTTGTTCATACTTTTATATAAAGATATGAAATATTCGCGACGATTTATTTTCGCGATATTTTTACTCACGCGAAAGTCGCGAAAATAAATCGCTCGCGAGAATAAGTTGGTTTACTGGATTTAATTTCATTTCTGCATATGTTCATTTCAACAACTAATGTCTCTTCATGCAGTGCAGTTCAAATCAAAACATTTGGAAATTTATTAACCAAAATATGTGTAAAAGCTGATAGAGAACAAATTACCAACTAGGATCTAAAAAGGAAAGCCAAACTCATCTAGGGATAGAGCTATGCATGAGGGAGATACTCCTTAGTTTTTAACACAATTTCCTTAAATTTAGATATTGCAAGTTTAAAAATATAATCGGTTTTCGGCCATCACCGAAGTACTGGCTACTGTGTTAGTGAATACCCACGGGGACAGACTGTTGTGCTTTTGCAAGAAAGGTGTTTTGATAAAATACTTCGTTTTAGTTAGTAGTGTCGGTATTAAGTCCGTCTATCTCGGTTTCCCATCGTTGTTTATGTTTGCTCTTGTATTTCATTAGCGTTTTTCTGTGCAGCTCCCTTGTGGATTGTTGCCTATGAACGTTATTTTCAGTCATTTTGTATGTGTTTCGCGTTATCTTTTTTTTTGTTTATTAGGTCAAACGCTGAATTCAAAACCACAGAGTTATAAGGATTGGCAATTCTGCGTTTTGCAGTTTACTGTCCGTACAACCTTACAGAATACAAAGTCTTTCTGATATGTCCTAGATTCTTGAAGTACAAATGTTTTTCTATGCCCTTGGCTGCTGTGGTCCCGGATACAATACAGCTACAACAAAAATGCATGCAGTTGGATTCATTATTTCCCAAACTCAGCATTTTCCCATGTCAAGTGTTAGAGGCTTATGTTCTTCCCTACAGATATTTCCTGGGCTGCTGCGCATGCTCTACACAAGAATCAACTAAAGGAGCTATTGAGATTTGAATACGTCATTCACGTTTTCTGTGTTACTTAAGTATTGATCAAATGCAACTAGACGAACCAATGATGATCTCTTTTAAAAAAAATGATTGATTTTATTGGCTCATCAATTTGCTAGCTGTGCTGTAGAGAAGCAACCTAGAAAATAAACCAAATCTGTCAAAGGTTTATGGGAAGGACATGGACCTGAAACATTTGCTGTAAAAGTGCCAAACAAATTTCAACTGTCAGTAGCACATTAGGTACAATTAGGTTTTGACATATAAATAAATAAGTTTGTCTAATTTCCAGCAAATTTAACAACGCCTGATAAAAATATTGCTCATCCCTAGAGAGAGAACAACTCATGAAAAATTTCCTTCCAAATCTGTTCGGAACATAATCCTCGGTGTTTTACATTATGTCTTCTACAACTTTAACACGTTAATTATGAAATCTCCCACATCTTGTTAAGTTAATTTTCAAATATTTAAAATCTCGGCAAGCCTCGTTTTCCCACATAAGGAAAATTTATTTAACTCGTCGTCAATGTGAGAAATTTCATAATCAACTTAGTTCTCGTTGTAGAAACTATATTTAACGTACACATTGCAATTGTGTGAACATACCAATTAACAAATAAACAAAATTACATATATAGGATGTGGAAAATTTGTGGGGACAAACATGGATCTCAAATTACGTAAAATGATTAAATGTCCCTGTTAGCTTGATTAAGAGGATAACTGAAAAATGAAAGAAAACTTTTATTAAACGTCGCAAAACAAGGCACCAGTATATTATTCTTGCGGAAAATACGTCATTTCATTGAATTTCAAATTTGAATAATCAAGGTCGGTGAGTAATCGGATAGAGTTGCGAGAAATGCAGAGCGATTCCCCTTTCATAAAACACTGTATGTATAAAGTATTAGATCAATGCTGCATGGACTTCTAAGGTGAAGAATATAGTTTTTTTTTAAATTTCACATGAGACATCAATACAGGGCTTAGAAGTAATATCAGTAAATTATCTAAGGACAAAGGTTTGCACGAACATGGTACCCTTTAGTTTTAGCCAATTTACTTTTATTATCAAAAAACAAAAATGGTCTGTGGTCTTCCACGTGTTAAATTTTACAAATTTGGCCATCTACAGAACTAAAATTTTCTTGCTTTCAAGACAGAGTCAGGACACTTTACATAGTGTGGAAGGGTGCTGTTTTATTGTTTCGGTTTAAAATACTATAATAACATGCACTCCGAAGCAGAAAAATTAAATGTCACTAAATCCATTTGTCCAAATATCTGATGAGCTTTCCTCGTGTATTTTTCTCGCATAATTAATTACCTATGTATATAAATATCGGAGCACGAATACAAACTTTCACAGAATGTTCATATCAGGTTATCTATTGTAGTGACAATCATATGTTTTGCTAGTCAGTAAGATTGAAAAAAAATGATGGATCACCTCCATGGCATCTCAGAATCGACTATCTAAGCAAATTTCCTGATACTGAACCTGGTTGGAAAAACAAACAGAGATCAAAGACGTTCTGGTAAGAACAACATCAAAGAAATCGACGATAGGATCATTATGTAACCGAACCAGGTGTGAATACCTGCAGAACATGATATACTTGGTAAGGTGTTAAGTCTTTGATGTAAAACAATCACGAGTAGGATGCCTTTAAATTAAGAAAACATAAACACATATAATATAAAGAATAAGAGAAAGTAATTGTACTTTAAGAAATTAATGAATAAATGCATTTTTAACAAATACCTTCCTTGAGAGATCCGTTGTACAATCTTTAATAATATCTATTTAATAAGAGAAACTAGAGGCTGGAATGTCCAGTCATGTATGGCAATGGATTTGTCAGATTTTGCTTTTTGTATGAATTGTTCTTCTTAATTTATGACCTTATCCCTGTTATAAAGAAATTTTCACATGCTTCCGATCACGTAAGATATATTAACACAATTATTTTCCATTCATTCGAATTTCTTTTGAAGACGTCTTTATAACAAAATGCACATCCATGCTTGATTTTTGTTTAGATGTAAGGCCGAAAAGTTTTCATTTTTAGCCATTTACAAGGAATGTTTTGGAGATACATTTTTGTATATTTATACGACAGCCTTTAGTAACGGGAATTTTTTATACTCGTATTATTTGGACTCAAGGGTATATGAAAATGATTATACAAGTTTCACCGTGTTATTAATGGATATATTTTGCATTGTTTTTGGAACGAACATTACTCACTGCAAAGGAGGCTAATTCGTAGAAAAGTTAACGAAATAAGATATTTCACATCCTATATTCAACCTAGAATCCCAAATAACTGTTCCGGACTAGAAATGAAAGAACCGGTATTAAACTCGCGCAAACGAATACACTACAAACAGAGTATGACCATCTTTATGTCTTTTGAGCGAAAATAGAAAGTCAATAGCCTATCCACGGACTTTAAAATGATAAAAATGGGATATTGCAGTTTGCATCGGATTTAGGAATTTAATTTTGTCATAGAGTTATTGTACATGTTTTGTAGATGCGTAATTTCTGGCATCGGTTTTAAGTGCAAATAAGAGGACCACGATGTTTCTTTTGACTCGTATGGCATTCGAAAAGAAATCCTCCTGCATTTTGACCCAGGGAATTATTATTTTTTTTTGTGGATTTGTTTCATGTAGTTTTTAAATGGTCAATAAGTTTTTGGAACTCCAGAATTGGTTAACTTTCTGAACTAACAATTCCTAAACATTTTCATCAATTGGTTGTCAAAAGCATTTGAATCAAATTTTCGTAAGTTTCCTGAAATTCGCAAAGTCCACTTGAATTTTTGGAATTCAACATCAATAACTACATGTATAAAATATTAGTCGATACACAAGTATTGGAAGGTTTTGATATTCTAATAAAACTATCAAATCCTTGAAATTTGTAGAAAGCCTTTAAATCAGTCGCATTTAACAAATCTTCGCGGTCTTAAAACGTTGAAAAGATCAATATCGGGAAGATAGTGCCATTCATGTCTTTGTTTAACCAGATTGACTCCGGAGTTTGTTACGGAAAGATATACACATGCCAGTTGATTTCTTTTGTCAATTAACTCGCCAAATCTGTCTTTTAAAATCAATATTAATTAAGAAAAAGCCCCTAATGGCTCAAAACCAACAACGATATCGACAGAAAAATCTGATAGAACTAAACCAACAAAGACTGGGACGGACCTAATTATGCAAAAATCCAATCCGAAAGCCATAAATCAAAAGGCTTATCTATGCAAATTTCAAGTGTCGAATGAATGGAATCAGTTATTTAATACGGGTTTGATAAAAGAGGTTCATCTTTCTTACTGGTCGACTAGAAAAGGATTTCTTTTTCTACATTCTTGTAAAAAAGTATTCTTACATTTATTTCAATTTCAGTTGTGTAAAAAATAAGATATTTTTAAAAAGAACTTTGAGGTGAAAACACTAATTTATTATTGATTAAAGTACATTTTGTTAAATGGGTTTAATGAGATGCTACTTGTGTATGGCTGCCTTATTTTGAAATATTTTTGTGCATTTTTTCAAGAGAACTTTTGATCATTAAAAAAATAAATTCTAAATAATTTTTACTCTTAAATCAAGTAAAACTATATAATACATCATACATTTTAGTACAATGGAATAAATTAACCGAAGTACAATTTCTCTAATTTCTAGCAAATTTAACCAACGCCTGACCGGTGGGATAAAAATATTTCTCATCTCAAGATTTAGAATAACTCACGCGAAATTTCCCGCCAAATCTATTCGGAACATAATCCTCGGTGTTTTACATTGTGTCATTAGAGAAACATTTTCTACAACTTCAACACATTAATTATGAAATTTGAAATGTTTAAAAACACGGCAAGCCTCATTTTCAGACATTTGCAGAATTTATTTAACTCGATGTGAGAAATTTCATCATTAACTTAGTTATCGTTGTAGAAATGCAAGTATTACTTTCTTGAAGTAAAACAAATTCCAAAGTTATGTATGAATGTGAGTTGCAAATCAAAATTGCAATGATTTCTCGCACATTCGCACATTCGCACAATAATGTCATTTAAATATGAATCGCTTACCTAGACACTCAATTTTATTATTGAGATTCAATACTTAGCTAGAATACATGATTGTGTGATTACATTATTCACTGTCCTGCAATTTACATTTTGTATTTAGAATTTAGAATTTAAGAGCTATGACCCTTTACTAATTAGATTTTCAAGGTGACCCTTACAATTGCTTTCAAGCCATAAGGTGTCGAAAATGTACAATCTGAAAACTTTGTTGCCTCCTCTAAATTGCAAATCTTTGAAATAAGTCAAACATATTTTTTTCATATTAAAATATAGCTGCAGTTACTTACCAATTTCAACAATTTTATATGCAAACTTACTTGTATTTAGCAGTCAGAAATAGTTTCGGTAAGTCTTTGCATTTGATGCATAGATATCACGGCAAAAATGTAACTAGAAATATGTTTTTGATACAAATACGAATGTTTCCCCCGATACATATCTTCCTGGTGGTGATTTGTATCTTTATATGTTGCCACTGCATTTGAATATTACTAAATTTGGTTGAAATCAGATGAAAGATGTGGGAGAACTGAAATTCAAAATTCAAAATTCTATGACAAAAAGGAGGATAACTCCCTAAAAAATTGGTCAATCAGTCCGACCAGACAATATGCAAAACTAGGCATGAAGGTCAACAAAACTGTGAAGTTTGGTTGAAATCAGATGAAAGATGTGGGAGCAGAAGCGTCCACAGACTTAAGTTTGCAAAATAATAAGTAAAAATGGACATAACTCCAACAAAAATTAGCCGATCAATCAATCGGGATAATATGCACAACTAGGCTTGATGGTAAACAAACCTGTGATGTTGGTTGAAATCCGATAAAAGATGTAGGAGAAATAGCGTCCAAAAACTTAATTTTGCAAAATTCTAAGTGAAAAAGGGGTTTTACTCCAATGAAAATTAGCCGATCAATCCGACAAGACGATATGCACAACTACCCATGATGGTCAAAATCCTCTGAAGTTTGGTTGAAATCCGATGAAAGATGTAGAAGAATCGGCGTCCACGAACTTAATTTTGTAAGTCAAAAAGTGGCATAACACCCTCCAAAATCAGTCTATCAATCCGACGAAACGATATGCACAACTAGGCACAATGGTCAACAATCCTGTGAAGTTTGGTTGAAATACGATGAAAAATGTAGAAGAATTGCCGTCCAAAAGTTTAATTTTGCAAAATTCTAAGAAGAAGACTAAATTGGTTCATTGAGTTTATAACAATAACTATTGATACACTTTATACAGGATATCCATAAAACGCTTTACGTGGTCGATCCCTTAGAGTTATCTTTCTTTTCATACGCTCAACTTACTGTTGAGAACTAGCTGCTTAATATGTAATGTCAGAAATTTTAGTTTTGGGAAAAACTGACATTGGACTAAAAGTTTTTGCCTCTTAGCCTAGGTTTCATATAAGAAATATGACCTTATTGCAGCATATGGCAAAATCTTACCGTTTTGCTCATTTGCATATATCGCCATTTTTAGACAAAATGGCGTCAAAATATCAAATACATTGTGAAAAGAAATGAAACATTTTCATGAAGGGCCCGGACATTTCATAAAAATGTCAGTTTTACATGAATAAAATGTACAGTTTACGTTTCCCTCCTTCACCACACATTCAAATGAAAAAAATATCTTAAAAATTCAAGGTTCCCAGAAGGAAATAATATTTGAAGCGAATTGCGTAGTATTGTCTTTGTCAAGATATTGCAAGATGTCGATTTTCTGTGATTTGAAAAGGAAATTGTCAAGTAATCTCAAGATGTAAACAACTTGTCATGAAAGAATATGCAAGTGTTTAACAATAATAATTCAGTGATATACCTACATACATCAACATAAATGAAATAAAGGTTCCCACGAATGTTAAAAAATGCATGTTTTTGATGAGGACCTTATGAAACTGTCCCAATTTTGTCAACATTTACACAGATTTCACATTTATTTCATGAAATTCGCGCCGGAAACTTTATTTGTGCAGGTAAAATTAGAGTCGAATACGGTGAAAAAGATAATATTATTCGTATAACGCTGGTAATTGAAAAAGTGGATTCAGGCACTTCTCTATGGTCACGTGGTATAACTGCCTATGAATATTCATAAATTTGCATAAAAAAGTAACCCTCATTTTGGTTATGTGGTGGATCCATATGTTTGACGTATCTGACGCAGAAGACAGATTTAGTTTTGTGAGCTACTGAAAATCGGATATTTCTGGTCACTAGAATATTTGTAAAACAGCCATATACACCAAAATCAAAACGGTGAACAATTGCAATGAAGGTGCACGTTACTCCTTTTAACCAGGCAGGTTGTGTAATGGAATCATGCAAGCATTTTCATTATACATGTATATACAAAACGTACAAATGGTGTCTAGGGTGTTAAGTTCCTCTTATAGAATTTTGTGTAATCTTTATTGTTTTATTAGTCAAAATGTGAAAAAAAATTTAGAATTATACAAAGAAATGATAGATAGCGGTGAAAGATTGAGATTTCCCAGTGAAAGAAAAATGANGATTTCACATTTATTTCATGAAATTCGCGCCGGAAACTTTATTTGTGCAGGTAAAATTAGAGTCGAATACGGTGAAAAAGATAATATTATCCGTATAACGCTGGTAATTGAAAAAGTGGATTCAGGCACTTCTCTATGGTCACGTGGTATAACTGCCTATGAATATTCATAAATTTGCATAAAAAAGTAACCCTCATTTTGCAATATGGGTTATGTGGTGGATCCATATGTTTGACGTATCTGACGCAGAAGACAGATTTAGTTTTGTGAGCTACTGAAAATCTGACGCAGAAGACAGATTTAGTTTTGTGAGCTACTGAAAATCGGATATTTCTGGTCACTAGAATATTTGTAACAGCCATATACACCAAAATCAAAACGGTGAACAATTGCAATGAAGGTGCACGTTACTCCTTTTAACCAGGCAGGTTGTGTAATGGAATCATGCAAGCATTTTCATTATACATGTATATACAAAACGTACAAATGGTGTCTAGGGTGTTAAGTTCCTCTTATAGAATTTTGTGTAATCTTTATTGTTTTATTAGTCAAAATGTGAAAAAAAAAATAGAATTATACAAAGAAATGATAGATAGCGATGAAAGATTGAGATTTCCCAGTGAAAGAAAAATGACAATTAACTGTGAAATTATTTTTCATAATTTCACTCTAGGAAGTGACGTCACAATAGACGTTGTCAACGTTGTTGTTTAGTAAACGTCACAGCGGATTAATCTTGAAAACGTAGTTCATGAAATGAATCATCAATGGAACATTCAAATATATAATAAAAACTATAACTAATCCTTGATTCTGATTATCGAAAATATTCAACTCATGATCGAAAAACGCTGCAATTCACTCATGCGCTGCGCGCATTCGTGAATTACTGCGTTATTCGATCATTCGTTGAAATTTTTCGATAATCAGAATCTTGGATTAGTTATAGTATAAGTAAAAATGACCATATCTGGGGATTACATTCAAATATACAGTGAATGGATATGTAGTAAATGAACAAGAGACAAAGTCTCTACGAATATCTGGTAGAACCAAACATAGGAACCACACTATTATTGTCGGTCTGCATCTTGATTTCACCCGAAGCACTCTTACAATCACTGTCATCCGTTGCCCGGCAAAAACACTAGTGTCAAAACTAAGGTAAAATTCCAACATTAAGACAAACACAGGGCACTCATTAAGTCGATTGTGAAATCTTAGCAATGTAGAAAAATGTGATGGGGCACTATAAATATGTGTTCAGATTGACATTTTGAATTTATAAAAAAGCCGAAATTTGAAAGTTTGATAGTCTATTCATATGAGAAATTATCTTACGAATAAGTACATGTACATCATAACTGAAATACATAGAGAGCATACAACTTTCGCACGGAAAATCTTTTTACGGACTCCACACGTAGGAGAGACAACCCCCACGTTTAAAAAAACAATCAATACCCAATTTGCATAATAAACTGTAAATTTCGTTATGCTGTTCATGTGTTTCAAGGAGTAACCTCTGGAAAGTCATAATCCAAAATTAGTAAAAAAAGAAGTACTCATTGCCAAAAATATCGAAATAGTATGCAAAATTCAGTACCAATGACATCCACCGAGAGCAATACACGGAATGATGCCTCAGTATTTTCAAGGGGTTAGAATTTTGATAAAAACAATAAATTTCTATAAAAAGTACTTTTTTCATGTCAGACTAGTCTTACTTCTTGGCTGTTAAATATCCTCGGGGACCTCTGGTCCACTAGCAGTGGCATCGGCCCAATGGTCTCAAAATACAATCAATATCTAAGTTGCATAATACACGGTAAATTTCGTTATGCTGTACACGTGTTTCAAGGGGTAACCTCTCATCAGCAACATTAAAATCAAACAATATGGAAAGCCATTATCCAAAAGAAGTAAAAAGAGAAGTATTCTTTATCAAAACCATCGAAATCGGAGGCCAAATCCAGTACCAAAGACATACACTGAATGCCATACACGGAATGAAGCGTCAGTATGTTTAAAGAAAATAATTTCTATAAAACGCAAGGTATTTGTTTAATGTCAAACAAGTATATTGGGCTGTTGAATACCCCGATGGACCTCTGGTGCACCAGCAGTGGCATCGGCCAAATGGTTTCACAATACAATCAATACCCAATTTGCATAATAAATGGTAAAATTCGTGAACAACAATGAAAAATATGGAGTAATTGTACAGAAGACAAAGTCTCTACAAATACTGTACATGGTAGAACCAATCAAAGGAACAACGTTTTTATTGTTGTTCTTCATCTTGAAATCACTATGAGGCCTTTAAAAATGAGCCATACTTATTCCTGATAGTAAGTTCAAGACGGCCCCTAGATCCGGTGTGAGCGGAATTCTTTGCTAAATGTCGAACAACGATACATCCAGGTCTCTATTTATCCCATGGATGCAGGGTCGTCAACAAACATGAATTAAACTGGCAAATTGCTCCTACAATCACTGTTATCCGTTGCCCGACAAAAGCATTATCGTTACAAGCTAGTGGACAATTACAACATATAGACATTACGGTTCACCCATTAAGTCCATTGTAAGAAACATTTGCAATATAAAACTATGATATGATATGAGGGCACTATAAACATGTGTTCAGAATAACATCGGGAAATTACAAAATAATAAGTGCCAAAATTTGAAAACTTTTAAAGTATATCCGTTTGAGAAATTCTGTGAAGAACAAGGACACCATAACTGAAATACAAAGAGAGCATGCAATGCATGTTTTTTAAAATCATTATATTGTTTAAATATCTTAAATAAAGATTTTAACAAGACCTGCATTACATCAGAGAGAAATTGATAACTTAAACATATGCATGTGAGAGTATATGCGAGAGTATTTGTTCACTTTTTTACCTTTTTGGGGGGCATTTAGGGCTTGCTATATGGTGTGAGGTTCCTCACTGTGTTGAAGACCGTACGGTGACCCCTAGATGCTTTATTTTGGGTCGTTTTAACCTGGATATGGGATGTTGTCTCCTTCACATTTACCAAAATTTCCTTTCTTTTTCATATTTATTATTAATTGATACATCTTCCCAAGTCAACTGTTTTAGGTCCATGTCCTTCCCCACAAACCCTTGACAGATTTGGCTTACATTTCAAGGGCTTCTTCCCTAAACCAGAAGCAAATTAATGAGCAATTTAAATCTATCAAAACTGTTGAAGACGATTTTTTATTGATTCTTCTAGTTGCAGTTGATCAAGAAAAGTTGTCCAGGAATTATAAATGATGTCTGTCCTAATCTCCGTGGTTCATTTAGTTGCTTTTTGTAGAGAAGCAGAGCGGAAGGTATACGCCAAATTTATCAAGGGTTTGTGGGAAAGGACATGGACCTCAAATACTCTTGACTTGGGAAGATGCAACTGATATGGTATTTAAAAAAATAATGAATGATGTTTTGGCTGCACAATCTTCCTTGCGTTTGATACCTATGGGGACTAATTGTGCGACACTTATAGCAGATTTGTTTCTTTATTCGTATGAATTCAGTTTCATACAAGGGCTAGTTCAGAAAAAAGACAATAAGCTAGCCAAGTCGTTTAATTTCAGCTTCAGTTATATAGAAGATGTTCTTTCATTAAACAATCCTCAATTTAATTATAACCTTCAATGAACTTGAGATGAAATACACCACTGATACCCATCATCAGCATCATACATGAACCTTTACCTCTACATTTACAACTCTGGGCGTCTGAAAACAAAACTTTACGACAAATGTGATGATTTCGACTTTCTAATAGTGAACTTCCCGTTTTGAGCAGTAATATTCCACATCTCTGGCATATGGCGTTTTCATTTCACAACCCATTCGCTACCGAACAAAATTACTGTCTCAAAAATTTATACATCAAGGGTATGTTCAGTCACTGTTGCAATTGTCAATACAGAAGTTTTATGGTCGTCATTATGATTTGACAGACCGTTTCAATGTTTCTATTTCATAAATGAGAATATATATTTTAGGTAGATCCAGAGTTGATTACCGGACTGACAAACACCGACTGTGACAAAACCGAACTTTTCACTGGCAGTGTGACGGATGCCACGCGTGGAGCAGATCGTGCTCACCCTTCTGGAGCACCTGAATGATACCTCAGTTTTTGCCGGGGTTCAAATTGCTAGTGCTTTAGTTTTGATTTTTGTTTAGTTGTTTTGTCTTTGTCATGCTGTCTCGATTCGTGTTGGATTTGATTTGCCGTGATTTTGGATTTTTATTTTGGAATTCCCCCTTTCAACGTTTTTGCTTCGGCGTTCGTTTGCCGATGTATTTGATTTAGAATTTCCTGTATGTTTTTGCAGCCAATGAGACATAAGTTGCCTGATTGGCCTTTCATCACACAAAATCATTTTAAAATTTTTTATTAAAAAGTCAGTATTTTTCATGTTTTTTTTTGTTTCTCATTAATATCCCCGCTGTATTGCATTGTACGTTTTGGGACTGAGAATTTGATCGGCTTGGTTAATCATTATATTGGAGAGTTTATACGGGTTTATGTACAACATTATATTTTGAAAAACCATGATTGTAATTTATTTCCCGCCATAAAGAGAAAAACTCAAAGGATTCAGTGAGATTCTAATCACAGAACACGACAATAAAAATGACACACTTTATACAGGATAGCCATAAAAAGTTAGTCAATTTTGATTACCCATTTCTTTATTAACATCTTGTGATCGGTCCCTCAGAGTTATCTTTCTTTTCATAGAAAACGGTATCACTTGGGAACGGGGGGACTCTCTGTAGTTACTTACGTTGCAAGAAGGTATAGAAAAGTAACGTATTTAGGCTTATCAAATAAGGAGAGGATTTTTGTTTCACTTGCAGAACATCGTATTGGTTCATACAAGGGCTAGTTCAGAAACAAAAACAATCTTCCTTTTTTATATACATTAAACAATCCTCAATTTAAGGATAACTTTAATCTTATCAGTGAATTTTATATACCCAAATGAACTCGAAATTAAAGATATCACTGATACACCATCGTCAGCATCATACCTGGACTAATAAATTTACATTGACAACTCTGGGTGTCTTAAAACTTTACGACAAGTGTGATGATTTCTAGTTTCGATTTATAGTGAACTTCCCGGCATTTTGCGTCTACATTTAACAATTCATTCGCTGTTGTCGTGCCTGCAGTTCGTACAGCGATTTTGTCAACACAGTGAAATTACTGTCTCAAAAGGTTATAATCAATCACTATTGCCACTATAGAAGTTTTACGACCGTCACCATGATTTGACATACCGTTACAATATATATATGTAGCAGATGAGAATATATATCTTTTGGTAGATCCAGAGTTTATTACCGGACTGACAAACACTTTTTGGAAATGATCTTTTATCTGAAGAGGATAACAGAGCTATTTTTACTAAGTTCTACAAACAAAAAGATTCGGTTGATATTAAACATGTTGGTAATCCAGCAGACCTGGCAAGACATTTTTCATACTCGACACCACAAAGAGCGGCATAAACCAATTTAGTTCTTTATATTTATATAGTTAGGCATAAATCAATTACTACTGTTGACTTTTGATTGCATCATATTTTCTTACAATTTTAGGGAGACGGATTTACATAAGTTTGTAAAACTTATTTCTGAATCCCTTTGAGATAAATTTTGTATTTATTATGTCAACATATTTTATGTTTGTAATTATGTCTTGTTTAATTCAATAAATATTGTTTAAACTAAACACGGACTGTGACAAAACTGACTTTTTACTGGCAGTTTGACGGGTGCAGATCACGCTTACCCTTCTGGAGCACCTGATACCTCAGTTTTTGTAGGTGTTCATACTGCTAGTGCTTTAGTGTTGTGGCGTTCTTGTTAATTTTTGATTATTTGTTATGTCATGCGTCACAATTCATGTTGGGATTTTTGATTTTGGAATATCCCCTTTCCTACATTTTTGCTTCGGTATTCATTTGTCGATGTATTCACATTTGTCACCTTGTCAAAAACTGTAGTTAATTTGGGAACAGTTGCCATTTGATTAAAGTTTTTTCCTATAAGCATAGGTCTTTATGAGTTATTTTTTCTGTAATGTTTTATATAAGAGATATTAGTTAATTTACCTTATTACGTATAACAAGATTATGGGGTGGATCCATAGTACTTTACACATCTGATGAAGAAAACCAATTTAGTTCTGTGATCTACTGCAAATGGGACTTCATTCAGTGTGATATTTCAAGTTAACAGAATATTTTATAACAGCCATGTGTATATATAGCACAAGTAAAAAGTTGAACAACCACAGTCAAGGTGCTCGTTAATATTTGTACCCAGACATGCGTATAAAGCGGTATAATGTTAACAATGAAAGGATATGGAGTAAATGCATGTGTGTCAAAGTCTCTGCAAATACAAGGTTGCACCAAGCAATGGAGCAACGCTTTTATTGTTGGTCTTCATCTGGTAGTCACCATGAGGACTTCAACAATGAGCTTTGCCCACACCTAATAGTAATTACAAAATAAAGACAAACACTGGGATCTCATCAAGGGTATTGTAAGAAAGCTTAGCATTAAAAAATAGTTAGATTTTGGCAGTATAAATAGGTGGTTAGAAAATACTTGCAAGGAAATTCAAAAAATAATAAAAATAATAGTAAAATGCAAAAAGTTTTAAAGTATGGTAATGGTGGTATATGTACACCATAACTGAAATATACAGAGCATTCATTTCTCGCACAGCGGCAATATTTTCACGGACTCCATACTGCAGGAGATACAAACTCCAGCCTTAAATAAACATTGGAAGGATATGGAGTAGATGCACATGAGAAAAAGTCTCTACATAAACATGGTACCTTCTAAGCGATGGAACAACGCTGATATTGTTGTTCTTTATCACCATGAGGCCTTCAACAATGAGCTTTGTGCATACCTCATCAGGCACAATGCTAGGAAATTTTGTTGAGCCGGGCTTTTTTTTCTAATGGACAGGATCAAGGCCAGATTATTTTTTTTCAACCCAGATGCTGGCCAGAGAATTTTCTTTTGGCAAAAGTCAGGGCCAGAAATTTTTTTTTCTAAAAAATACCAGCCCCCCCCCCTGAAAATCAAATGATCCGTGCCTAATGAGTTCAAAACGGCCCATACCACCGGTTTCAGCGTTATTCATTGCTAATTAAATAAACACCGCTACATCCATTTTCTGTGAGCCCATGGGTGCGGGATCGTCAACAAACATAAATTAACAAGAAAAATTATCTTTCAATCACTGCCATCCGTTGCCCGACACTAAGAAGTCGCTATAAGGTCTTCAACAATGAGAAAATACTAGTACTCTATAGTTAGTTCAAGTCAGCCCTAGGGGCCGCTTGTCTAGACTTCACTTGCCAAACAATTATACATCCATGTGTCGTTTGTTCATGAATGCTGGGGAGGGATCGTCAACAAACACAAAAATAAATCTGAAAAAGTATTTTAATAATGTAAAACGTTGTTTAAATCCGGGGGGGGGGCTGGTCTGAAAATTTACGGGGGTGTTCTTCCAGTGGCTCAAAACAATGACCCCTTTCTAGACAAATTTTGACGGATTTCTATACCCCATTCTAGACAAATGTGTAAAAGTATAGAACCCTTATTACAGAAAAAGTAACATTTTCTTTATACCACTTAAATAGTCAAATAAGTTGTTAGAATGCAATAATTATCAACTTATTCTTGCTAAAAGATGCTTTTAT
>MJUU01048660.1:38139-48887 GCA_002080025.1 Modiolus philippinarum | reverse complement strand
GGACAGCCACATTTAGCAAACAGCTCTGACCGACTGAGTAGGGATCAGGATATTCCGTTCGTCGTTCAACACGTTCACCTCCAATTTTATTTTTGGCAGTATTGTAACTGAGTAAAAGGGGGTAAAATTAGTTTAATTAAACAAAATGACGAATTTACAATACAAATTAAGCAGGATTCTGATAGACTGAATTGTTTATAATCTACTTTCAGTTTCACTTTTGTTTTACTTTGACGTACTGAGCATGCGCGCAAACCAATAAGACTCGGAACGATAACGGTCTCCGAATTGGTATATTTTCACAAAAAAAATGCCGTTTTCTGAGTAAAAAAGATTATTTTGAAGACAAATTTAGGAAGTACAAAATACTACATTTATTTGTCATATCACAAATATTTTGGACTTTGCATGGTTTCAGAGGAGATGCGGCTCAAAGAAATCGATCTCTTCCTTTAGTAGTATAGATGTATATAACAAACGTCACACTACTATGATGTCCTCAAAATGAGTGCACAGGGCATGGTAACCGTTAATTTGCCGGGGCAGTGATATCGATGGACAAACGTAAGCCTTATCAAGTTAATTTGTAGATTCTCATCCACCTGTAACAAAAAATCTGGGTTGGGTGGGAGGTTTTTATTTTTTATTTTTTACGATTTTTCACTAAAATTGATAGGAATTTAAAGAAAATTTCTGAATAACTGAGAATAAAAAAAAAAATTGAGCCTAGAAAAAAATGGGTGGGTGGGGATGAGAATCTATTAGATAATTTGATGTGGCCTTACATTTATTGCATATGCATAAGCCTGTTTCACATACAAATAGGTGATAAATCATATTATTAAAATCAGGTATGAACATGATCAGTCATACGGATACCTTATGAACTTATTTGCCTAACACAACTTGACAAAGATACCATATAAATATGAAAAAGAAAGGAAATGGAGTAAATGTCAAGGAGACAACATCCCATATCCAGGTTAAAAGGACCCAAAAAAAGTATCTACGGGTCACCGTACCGTCTTCAACACAGAAAGGAACCTCACACCATACAGCAAGCCCTAAATGGCCCCAAAAAGGTAAGAAAGTGAACAAATCAATGGATACAAACCACATCAAATAACAATATGTACCTTTTGTAAACTGATCAAGTTCTTCTTTGCAATTGTATATTTGACTCTCCAACAAAGCTGCCTTAAGGACCTTAATATGTCTTTCTTTAAATGCAGTTTTTGGGATGACGAACCCGGCATCTACTGCTTCATCAAAAATTGTACTGCAATTCCGATTCAGTATTGCAATTTTGCATCTGCAATGAGATTGAAAATTTTTCTAAATCATCAAATATTGAAGTAAATCTAATACTTACATGATACAGATAGGTTTCTTGCAATAAAATTTCCACAGTGAAACATACAATTATGTTTATTTGAGCATAATTAATTTTCCTAATTGTAGTTTTGAAGAATAAATGATTTGAACATAAACTTATAATTAATTACATCACTATAACTTACAAAGGCAAATAAAATAATGATATGAAATTTTAACTATATATATAAACACCAATACTGTGAAATTAAATTACAGCTTAGAAAATTTTGCCCAAATAAATATGCTCAATAAACAAACAGTGCAAACTGCACATTATTTACAGTATAATGGTGGAAAATTAATTGAAATTGAGCATGGAATGGCTTCATATTAATTTTTGAAAAATTGTAGTTTTATACAAATACAAAAACTTTATTGGCACAAAAACAATTACAGTAATTGGTAAAGGCCCATACAAAATATAATAAAGTCATAAAATACAGTAGAACACAACAAGAATACAAACAAGTGGTGCAGCAAATAATAATATAAAGGGCTAAGCTGAGTGCAGCATGATACGACCGCAGCATGTCGACCACTGAAATTTGAGTGTGGACATACTAAAAGCTTGACACAATAATTGCATGGTCACAATAATGGGATTGACCAAGCAATTAGCTGGACACAAACTAGGGAAAATGAAAATTAGCCCTTATGTTTCCTTATTGTTCCTCTTTGACCCCTTATAGCTCGAAAACCGTAAGAGCTACACCAAATCCTTTGACATACTAATGAAAGCTTATATTAAGTGGAATCCTAAGAAAAAAAAACCATCGAAATCCGACGAAAAATAAAAATTTCATGTTATCTGCAAGTTTCCAGTTTTGGCTCCTTCGACCCCTTATAGCTCCAAAGCGGTAAGATCTACAACAAATCCCATGACATACTACTGAAAGCTTATATCAAGAGGAATCTAAAGAAAAAATTCCATCAAAATCCGATGAAAAATCAGCAATCCATTGAAAAAAGCTGCATCAAAATTGGAGAAAAAATTAAAAAAAAATTTTTTTTTGGATTCACCCCTTTTGGGCCCCATTTATCTCGGGAACCGTACATGCTACATGAAAGCTGTTGGCATACTGCAGATTGAAAATTTCCTCAGGAGAAAACGGAAAGAAACCCAGTATCAAAATCCGATTAATAATAAAGATTATACAGACAAATATGTGAAAACACCCAATTTAACCCTTTTTTTGGCCCCTTTTTTAAAAATGGTTGGGGTCACAATGACCAAAACTATTGCAAGCCTTCCTTTTGTACAAAAGAACATTATGTTAAAATTTCATAAGGATTGATTTACTTGAACAAAAGTTATTAACAAAAAACAAAAGTGTCTACAGACGATGAAGACAACGACGACGACAACGACGATGACAACGACGACGACAACGACGATGACAGCGACCTGCACCATACCAATAAATGACCACAAAAATTTTTGCAGTTGTGTAAGTAATGTATTCATTAAGTACAATTGCAGTCATTCATTTTTTGGTAAAACATTTTTTTGAATATCAGATATTATTTTATCTGTCTCTGAAATCTATAAGAAGAAATCCTAGTGCACCAACACTTTTGGTAAGTAATGTAAATGTTTTTGTTTATCCTGAGTATTACATATATATTAATGAAACAAATGCTATACAAGAGTGGACCCTAATAGATGTCTCGCCCTACAAGCCAAATATTATTACCATACCACTTACAGTTATCAAGAAAATATTCTAATAAAACATTCAATTTTGTTCACTAGACCATGAAAATGAGGTCAAGGACAAAAGCCATATGACAGACTGACATGTACTTTCCAAGACCAAGCTATATACCAAATATCATTAACCTATGGCTTGAAGTTATTGAGAATTCTAATATGACTCTCTTCTTTGGTTTTGGAAACAAAGCTATGTTTTAATTCCAACAATATTTTTTAGCACATGCGTATATCTTTTACAGTTTCACTTTTTATTCACTCAATATTCATGTTTAAATAAAGTTTTAAGTAATGAATCACCCAAAAGCTGCATCAAATAATGACAATAATAGAAATTTACAATAGTTACTGAATTTAAGACTCGAAACTGAAATTGACATAATCGTAACCTAGCAACGAATGTGTTGTTATGAAATCTTATATGTTGCATATCATGCTCTACAATTTAGATATAGAATTTTAATTTGTAACGTTAATAAAATTATAAATATGATTTTTATTCCTTTTCTTTTCTTTTTTGGCTTCAAATATAACATAACTAAGCAGTCATATAAATCAGAAATACAACCAGCTTACATTTATACCCGCCTCGATTTTACATTTTTACAATAGATTATTTGTATTAATTCATAAGCTTACAAGCAACTTGTTTTAATAAAATAACAAATATAGATTTCTCTATGTCCATTTATGTGTGTTTTAATGCAGTTTTCCGACATATTTTAAATCTAGTGTCAAACCTAATGTTGCCCTCTTAGAACCGCTTCAAATGTTCAAAACGCTTGTTAAATATATTAGAATCGAAACAGATTATTGCAATTGGGCTCTATGCGAATTAGATCATGGTCAGACCTTATATTTGTCTTCATTTTATACCTCGCTTTCGCTAGGTATAAAATATTGACAAATATAAGGTCTGCCCATGTTCTAATTCGCATAGAGCCCGCTTGCAATAATCTATTTCTTAAATAGACTTAAGCAAAAAAACTTAACCTGGTCACTTGACCATGAAATTGAAGTCAAGGTCAAAAGCCATATGGCAGACTGACATGTACTAACCAAGACCAAGCTATATACCAAATATCATTGACCTATGGCTTGTAGTTATTGAGAAACAGACTTAAGCAAAAAACTTAACTTGGTCACTGGACCGTGAAATTGAGGTCAAGGTCAAAAGCCATATGGCAGACGGACATGTACTAAAAAAGACGAAGCTATATACCAAATATCATTGACCTATGGCTTGTAGTTATTGATAAACAGACTCAAGCAAAACTAGAGAATGTGTCTATAAGACACGGATGCCCCGCAATAGGCATTATTAGTAGATAAATGAACTTTAGACCGATTCAACCCAAGTCCCTCAAGGATCCTTATAAATAGGGAACTGTGAAGTGCTTATAAAGGGGGTTATAATAATGAAACATTATAAGGATATTATGCATAGTTTGTAAAACAGGATAAATGATATGTCACTGATAGATCCAATGTAGGTTATAAAATGAAATGTACAAGGACACCTAATTGTTGGGGTTTAGGGGAATACTCATAAAGGTGGGCGTGAATGTTATGAGGCAATATTATGAAGATATCATGTAAAATTGCTGAGCAATGGACCTAAACACAAAACTGAAATGAAGTCACTCAAGTGTGAAGCTAATTGTTGATGCTTTATGTAGTACTCATTAAGGTGAATATCAAAATTCTATATCATAAAGATCAAGTATAGTTAATGAAAAATGGATCTAAAAGCAAAATTTAACCAAAGTCACTCAACCATGATATGTAGGTCATGGACTTACAATTGTTGATGCGTTACGCGTATTACTCATAAAGGTGGATGCTATGAAGAAATATCAAACAGATATCATGAATAGTTGTTGAGAAATGGACCTAAACGCAAAATTTAACCAAAGTCACTCAACCATGAAATGTATGTCATGAACACTTAATTGTTGGTACTTTGGGTAGTTTTCATAGAGGTGAATATTATGAGGCAATATTATAAATGTAACTTGTATAGTTGATGAGAAATGGACCTAAACGCAAAATTTAACCAAAGTCGCTCAAGTGTGAAATGTAGGTCATGGACAACCAATTATTAGTGTTTTGGGTAGTACTCATTAAGGTGAATGCTATGATGCAATATCATAATGGTATCATGTATAGTTGATGAGAAATGGACCTAAACGCAAAATTTAACCAAAGTCACTCAAGTGTGAAATATAGGTCATAGACACCCAATTGCTTGTGCTTATGGTAGTACTCATTAAGGTGAATGTTATGATGCAATTTAATAATGGTATCATGTACAGTTGATGAGAAATGGACCTAAACGCAAAATTTAACCAAGGTCAATCAACCATGAAATGTAGTTCATGGACACATAATTATTGGTGCATTGGGTGGTACTCATAGAGGTGAATGTTATGATTCAATATCATAAAGATATCACTTCAGGTTACTAATCCACGGACCTAAATGCAAAAAATTGAAAGCGGGACGTACGGACGTACGGAGAAGGGTAAATCTATATGCCCCTTCCACTTTCGTGGCGGGGCATAAAAACTTAACCTGGTCACTGGACTGTGAAATTGAGGTCAAGGTCAAAAGCCATATGGCAGATGGACATGTACTTACCAAGACCAAGCTATATACCAAATATCATTGACCTATGGCTTGTAGTTATCGAGAAACAGACTTAACTTTCCGATGGCCATACAGCTCATTTAAATTATTGCAGATGGAGTGAACATATGTGTTATGGTCTCATGTTCATTTACTCCATATCCTTTCGTAAAATATTTAATACAGGAGTTTGTCTTTTATTGCAGTGTGGAGTTGGTAAAACAATTCCCCGTGGTAGAGATGTATGCTCTTTATTTTTCTTAGATATGGTGTACTTGTACATGAGATTATATCTGATGTGTACACTTTCTTTAATTACTATTATTTAAATTTATGTAAATTCTAAAACCGAAGGACTAACTACCGCCATCATAGTTTTGTCCTTAGCTATATTTGATATTACATATTACTGATTATTTGGGTTTCGTTTGGTTTGATCTTTTGTAAACATTTTTTGAAATTATGGATTTCCTTTGTTTGGATTCTAGTGCTGCTGATGAGGAATAAATTTCCGAAATGGCCATACAGCTCATTTAAATTATTGCAGATGGAGTGAACATATGTGTTATGGTCTCATGTTCATTTACTCCATATCCTTTCGTAAAATATTTAAAGCAAAAAAACTTAACCTGGTCACTGGACCGTGAAATTGAGGTCAAGGTCAAAACCCATATAGCAGATGGACATGTACTAGAAAAGACCAAGCTGAATAACAAATATCATTGACCTATGGCTTGTAGTTATCGAGAAACAGACTTGAGCTAAAAAACTTAACCTGGTCACTGGACCGTGAAATTGAGGTCAAGGTCAAAAGCCATATGGCAGATGGACATGTACTAACCAAGACCAAGCTACATACCAAATATCATTGACCTATGGCTTGTAGTTATCGAGAAACAGACTTAAGCAAAAAAACTTAACCTGGTCACTGGACCGTGAAATTGAGGTCAAGGTCAAAAGCCATATGGCAGACTGACATGTACTAATCGAGACCAAGCTATATACCAAATATCATTGCTTCTAGTTATTGAGAAATGGACTTAAGCAAAAAAACTTAACCTGGTCACTGGACCGCGAAATATAGGTCAAGGTCACATGATTTTGGGTCCGACAGATAGGGTTTGCCATAAGCTATCTATGGACCAAATATAAAGTTCCTACATCAAAGGCTTCTGTATTAAAGCTTGAGTTTATGCCGCGCCGCCGTCATACTTTGCACGCCTATGTCTCGCTTTCGCGACTTTCTTCGCGGGCGAGACAAAAATAAAGTGATGCATCAATGACAATATTTAAAGAGACAAGTTTGATAATTACCTCGATTCAAATGGATATTAAATTTCCATTCAAATATACTCAATGAGATGTGATATTGTAAGCCAAAATAGTATCCTGTGAAATAAGCTCCAAGTGGAACAAATGTTATTGATATATCTATGAGATTTATTCCGTCTGGAGATTATTTCACCAGGTGAGCAGTAAATACTTTCCAAGTGGAGATTATTTCACTGGGCGAGCTATGAAATTTGTTCCGTTGGAACTTATTTCACGGATGATAATATAAACCGTTACAATATCACCTTTTCAACTACAGAATTGAAATGATACGCTAATTGAACTTGGGTATAAATGGACAAGTGTTGACACAAAATGACTCTGGACATAGTAAAGATGTTATTTAAAACACAATGCCAAAAATGGTTTTTACCCCTTTGGGACTCTTGTGTATTGAAAGTTGTTTTAATTGTTTAATTTATCTGTTTAAACATGTTATAAAAAACCTACAGAAAAAACTGAAACAAAATCTGACATAAAATTAAACCAGAGTCTCCCAGGGGCCTGTATCGCTCAACTGGCTTTCAGTTGCCACAATCAAGCTAACATTGTAAGTTATAAAGTTAAACTTCAAACCCTCAAACTTTTGTAGTTCGAACATCACCAATATCTTGAACTGAATTTTAAGTCTGCATGATCATGTTAAATTACAATTCTTTGTTGGGCTTTTTTGACAAAAACGTTCTTGATAAGGACCACTTTCGACACAAGTTCTGAAGTTGAGACATCATTTTGTAATCGGCAGTCATCGACAATGTTCAACACCAGTTTTGGAGACGCAACATCAATCCATTTGGAAACCAAATTTCATTGAAATCGGACAATAATGAATTTTTCCGCCTTTTTTGGTGGCCATTTTGAAAATGGCGGTCAACGAACAATTTTTGGCGTCGGATTTGAAGTTGCAACATCAATATCTATTTGGAAACCAAGTTTCATTGCATTCAAAAAATGTCGAATTTCCTGCCTTTTTGGGGGCGGCCATTTTGAAAATGGCAGTCAACAAACAATTTTAAACACCAGTCTTGAAATCCACACAGCATGACAAACATTTTATCAATTTACACTTATCCTTCATCTTCTATAGTTATGGAAATAAAAGAGGAAAAATATGAAAATTTTGAAAATTCCATGAAAACCTTCAAGGGTTTGTAGATCTTGATATGCTGAACCTTATTGCAATATACACTTGACCTCTATCTGTTACACTTTTTGAAATAAAAAATAAAAAATGCACAAATTTTGAAAATTTTACAGAAAAAGGGCAATAACTCCAAGACGGGTTTATGGATTTTCTTTAAAATTGCAGGACCGTCAGTGAGGTAGATCTTGCTCTGATGATGATCACTTTGACATGTCAGATTTTTTATATCTGTAACAGTTTCTGAGTTATTTGCAAATAACAGCAATTTACCCCTTTGTTCTATTTTTAGTAACAGCAGACATGTTGTTTGGTCTTTGGACTAATCAAACACAATTTTGAACTGCATACCCTGGTGATGCTTCAGGCCAAGTTTGGTTACAGTTGGCTCAGCAGTTTCAGAGAAGATTTTTGAAATTGTTGACGGATGAAGGAAGCAAAGTGATGGCAAAAGCTCACATGGGGTTTTAGGCCAGTTGGCCTAAAAGGATCCATCGGAAAATTCTTATCACAAGAAAGTCAAATACCAAATATAAACTCCCTACCACTAAACAACTTAATTCTAGAAGCAAGATTTAAGTTTTCAAAAAATTGCCCTCAGGGCAAGGTCAAGGACAAAATGTCTACAAATATGGTACCATCATAAAGCTCTCATCATAAGGAAGTTATGTACCAAATATGAACACCCTACCATTAAATAACTTAATTCTAGAAGCAAAGTTGAAGTTTTTCAAAAATTGCCCTCAGGGCAAGGTCAAGGTAAAATGTCTATAATTATGGTACCATCAGAAAGCACTCATCATAAGGAAGTTACATACCAAATAAAAACACCCTTTCACTAAAATCCTACCTTCTAGAGGCAAGGTTAAAGTTTTTCAAAAATTCCCCTCAGGGCAAGGTCAAGGTCAAAATGTCTACAAATATGGTACCACTAGAAAGCTCTCATCATAAGGAAGTTACATACCAAATATAAACACCCTACCACAAAAAGCCTACCTTCTATAAGCAAGGTTAAAGTTTTTCAAAAATTCCCCTCAAGGCAAGGTCAAGGGCAAAATGTCTACAAATATGGTACCACTAGAAAGCTCCCATCATAAGGAAGTTACATACCAAATATAAACACCCCACCACTAAAAGCCTACCTTCTAGAGGCAAGGTTAAAGTTTTTCAAAAATCCTCCTCAGGGCAAGGTCAAGGTCAAAATGTCTACAAATATGGTACCACTAGAAAGTTCTCATCATAAGGGAGTTACATACCAAATATAAACACCCTACCACTAAAAGCCTACCTTCTAGAGGCAAGGTTAAAGTTTCTCAAAAGTTCCCCTCAGGGAAAGGTCAAGGTCAAAATGTCTACAAATATGGTACCAGAAGAAAGCTCTCATTACAAGAATCCACATACCAAATATCAACATCCTAGCTCTTCAGGTCTCTATTCCACAAGCCAGGTTAAAGTTTTGCTGACGCCGACGACTCCGACGCCGGGGGTATGACAATAGCTCTCCGGACATTCGTCCCGGCGAGCTAAAATCCACAAACGCTACATCAATTCAGTCTGCATACTACCCATGCACAATTTTATTAGCAATGAAATAAAACAAAAACTACAGAATGTGTCTATAAGACACGGATGCCCTGCAATAGGCATTATTAGTAGATAAATGAACTTTAGACCAATTTAACCCAAGTCCCTCATAGAACCTAATTGTTGGGGCTTAGGGGAATACTCATAAGGGTGAATGTGAATGCTATGAGGCAATATTATGAAGATATCATGTAAAATTGCTGAGCAATGGATCTAAAAACAAAACTTAACCGAAGTCACTCAAGTGTGAAACTAATTTTTGGTGCTTTATGTAGTGCTCATTAAGATGAATATTATAATACTATATCATAAAGATATCAAGTATAGTTGATGAACTAGAGGCTCAGACACTGAGCCTGTATCGCTCACCTGACAAAATGCTGAAGCAGGGTATTTGATGTTCTGCATGGTGGCCATGTTTTTTATGTGAATTTCCGATAAGGCAAATGTTAAACTATCTTCCATGCTGGCAGCCATGTTTTTTTTATCCGATCAGAACGAAATGAGCAATCTTAGTAAAGGACCTTTAGTACATCATTTCTGTATTTGCTTCAGCGGTTTCAGAGGAGAAGAAGAAAATGTGAATTTCCATGTTCAATGTTAAACCTAGTTCCGTGCTGAAGGCCATGTTTTTTATCGGATCCGAACAAAATAAGCAAACTTCATAAAGGACCTTCCATGCATCATTCCTGTAAAGTTTGGTTGAATTTGCTTCAGTGGTTTCAGAGGAGAAGATGAAAATGTTAATTTCCCATAGGGCCAATGCTAAACTATGTTCCGTGCTGGCGGCCATGTTTTTTATTGGATCGGAAAGAAATGAGCAATCTTTGTTAAGGACCTTTAGTACATCATTACTGTAAAGTTTGGTTACATTTGCTTTAGTGGTTTCAGAGGAGAAGAAGAAAATGTGATTTTTCCCATAGGGTCCAATGTTAAACCTAAGTTCTGCGCTGGCGGCCATGTTTTTTATCGGAT